>JAJOZX010001130.1:20000-22500 GCA_023014485.1 Bathynomus jamesi | reverse complement strand
TTTCTTTTATTTATTATTCATTTTGTTACGATTTTGTTATCATAAAAACTTCAGTTTCCGTCAAGGAAGAGTAAATACTTTTACCATTTTAGAGACAGTGTTATGATGTAATGTAAACAAAAATTTATAGGTAACCAAAACTTTATTGATGATTTCTGACTTTATAACGTTGTAGATGAGCTGATTTTCGTTGGCATAAATAGGAAAATAGACTCATTTGTTTTTAAATCGTTGTGTTAAGCGTCAATATAAAAAAAGGAAAAAAAAAACAAAAATCAAACTAAAAATGTTAACGCAAATTTGTTATTTTTAAATCTAAATATTTTTTTTTTATAAAAATTTATTTATTTTTCTTCTACCATTAATTTATGACTTTTTAAAAAAGAAATATTCACCAATACTTTTCTTTCCTTTCGAAAATTTTAATTTTAATTATGTTTTTTAACCGAGGATTTTCAGAGACTGAAACCGGATTAAAAAAATTCGAATCTGAACTTAGAAATAAAATGTTGTCATTTCTTCTCGCATTAAAGCGACCGTTAAGAAGCTTTTGCGAAGATATGATGATCATAAATTTTTTTATTTTTATTTTAAACGAATGAGAATATTTGTGGGGTGATTAAAGAAATAAAGTTCTCGTTATTCAGTGGGATTCACTCCATCATCTTAAAGGCATCGCATTCTATAGTTTGTATTTCCAACACTGGTCCAACACCTGTTAAATCAACTTTGCATGACCACTTATAGGACACAGAAACTGCGCTATACGAGTTTATACTCTATGTTATTCTACTAACTAAAGGGATGCAACAGTCCTGCAGTATCTCCGGTATTTAGTTTCGTTTAGAGAGAAACAGTTCAACCACAAATGAACTAATTAACCAAAGTATGAAACAAAATAGTAAACTTTAAAAGGCATTTGTAGAAAGTAAAGTTTTTTATATGCAGGAAGGAGGGACCAAGGGCGAGAAGGAGGGGCCAAAAGCGAAGTTTGGATATAGACATTTAAAGACAAAAATCCTTTTACCATCAAAACTAGGTAAAAATATTTTACTAATTCTTTAAATACCAACCAATTAATCATTGCTTTGCCAAAGTTCCAAATGTTTAATTTTTACCGAAATATTTTTCGAAAGCATCTTAAATTTTTAAGATAATGTAGATATTACACGAGGAATTGTGATTTTTCTTTTTAAACTGTCATCATTTCATTGTAAGTTTATATTCAGAATGTATTTTTTATGTAAGTTAAGGGGTGAGAAAGTTGATTTTTTCTATTAGAATATTTTTTGAATTGTAATGTAAATCTGTTGAGACAATATTTCATGTTGTATAAAGATCAGTGTCTTATAACTTGGTTTTATAACATGGTCTTATTATAACTTTAATAAATACAGATAAACTGCGTAGAGAAAAAAGTTTTGTGGACTCAAACAAACATAACTTTGTTGCGACAAAATTTTTGTTATATTTTTGGACACCCAAATATTTATTTCGTGTTAGAAACAAATGTTAAATTAAACAAATTAAAGAGTTTTTTGCTTTGTTTTTCTCTTTAATCATTCATATCTTAACTTCAAACAATAAATTTCTTACAATTTCTTACGAGTTGCTGTAGTAAACAAATATTTTAGTTGATCGAGCGAAATCTGTGAATGTTTGCTTTAGATACCAGTTTGTTTACATTAAACATAAATCCTTCATTTTAGAATTATCGAAACGTCTCTACATTCTTTTTCTGATTTTGTTTTATCAGAATTTCTTTACTTAACTCTATATACTATAGATACTATAGAGAAATAAATATAAAAAAACATTTTTCCCTTACACGGAGTCGGGCCGCTTTTCTTTAAACTTTTACGCAACGTACAATGTGTTTTATTCATTCCAACTTACGTATTTATTGAGCAATTTTTGAATATTTTTGTTCTACATTATAATTTTATTAAATAAGTTTTTTAGGTGAACAATTTTATATTTGCTTTTCAAAATTTAATATTTAGAAGAAAATATAAATGGATGGACGCATGTACATATATATGCATGAGTTGTCGTTCGGAAGTCTATTCATTAATGTTTGTATAGTATTTACAATGAAATTCTACAGTAACAAAATGAAGACCAAAAAATGCCTATTGTAGTAACTAATTAAAGCAATTATTATATTTCAACAGTGGCTTTATTTGATACAATCAAAACGCCTTAACTGAACGTGGTTTATTGCTTTAAAGATATTTCATTGTTATGCCAAAATGAAACCAACAAAATGCATATGGCAACTCTAAATAAAGCACTTATTATATTTTAACCATTATTTTATTTGATCCACATAAAGAGTGGTCAGCGAAACGTGTTTTGTTGTTTTAAATAAAAAAAAAAATTCTGTGTGCACAGCAACAGGCATGTTATCCATATAAGCAGATTAAACAACTGATTTCTTTGTTTTTCTGTTTAATTATTCACATCTTAACCTCAAACAATGAGTGGCTTATATGTCCTC
>JAJOZX010001130.1:0-15000 GCA_023014485.1 Bathynomus jamesi | reverse complement strand
GCCTAATTTTTTTTTCCTGGCATATCACACGCTGGCATGTCACAAGCTGGCATTAATCGCCAACAGACTCATCCTCGACCATTACCCCCAGAGCTCCTGTTGCTAATTGTTTTATTATTTTAAAGAGTAGAGTTCACGACGGACGCGGGAAGATTATTCCATTTATCAATTACTTTAAACGTAAAATTTTTTTAGCGATGTTAGTAATGAAACGTCTGCCACGCAACTTAAATCCGTTATTGCGAGTATTGCTATTATCGAAAGTGAACAGTTTGTCAAAATTTACGTTATCGATTTCATTAACGATTTTGAAAACTTCAATAAGCTCCCCCCTTAATCTCCTAGTTTCGAGTGAATGCAAGTCTAACTTTTTAATCCTATCTTCGTAAGACTTGTTGCGGAATGACGGAATTAGTTTCGTGGCGCGACGCTGAACCCTTTCCAACCTATCAATATCCTCACGCAAATACGGGCACCAAAACTGAACGACATATTCTAAATGAGGCCTGACTAGGGACTTGTAAAGGGGCAATATAATATTTTTCGATTTAAATTCGAAATTACGCGCTATGAAGCCTAACATCCTATTAGCTTTTGCGCAAGACTCCAGGCACTGGTTCTTAACTTTTAAATCCTTAGATACGCGTACGCCTAAATCTAGTTCCTCGTCAACGCTTGCTAACTGTCTGTTGTCCATCGTGTACGTGTAATTATTGTTACGAGAACCTATATACAAAACTTTACATTTGTCTACGTTAAATGCATCTGCCACTTATCCGTCCACTCCATAATCCTATTTACATCATCTTGGAGCCTATTTCTATCGTTCACGTTAACAACTTTATTGCCTATTTTAGTATCATCCGCGAATTTTGACACGTTACTGGTCAAGCCTACATCTATGTCGTTAATGTAGATTACGAATAGCAATGGGCCTAACACTGAACCCTGTGGGAAACCGCTACCTACATCCAATCAACCCAATTCACTACCATTAACAACGACCCTCTGTTTCCTAGCACGAAGCCATTCCTCTAACCAATTAGCTACCTGACCGCGTATACCGTGCCCTTTAATCTTCACAATTAATCTTCTATGCGGACCTGTATCAAACGCTTTTTTAAAGTCTAAATAAATAACGTCAGCCGCTCTATGTCTATCGTATTCGCGCACTATTTCATTATCAAACTCTAGCAAATTAGTTAACTCTTTGAGAACCACAAGACATATTTGTCCCAAGGAAATAATAATATAAATTGTACAATGATGCAACGTTTCTACAAATACATCTACATGTTTATACAGGTATCGTTTAGTTGTCGGAAAATTAACCCAAAAATGGGTCATTTAAGTGACTATAGTTACTAATATCTAATTGTAAAACACAATAAAACTTAAACTTTTAAGTTCAAAGAAATGTATACTGGTCATCAAAGAGTTAAACAAGATTTATGGCGTCGAAACCTATGCTGACTACTATTAATCAAATTGCGACTTTCTAAGTGATCGACGATACGATCCCTAACTACGGATTCCAAAAGTTTACCGACAATTGACGTTAAACTAATAGGCCTATAATTGCTAGCTACTGTGCGGTCACCTTTTTTAAAAATAGGCATAACGTTAGCTAAGGTGAAGTCTTCAGGAATAATCCCCGCTTCCATTGACTTATTAAAAATTTGTGTTAAGGGGCCTACGATAACGTCTTTCAAATCTTTCAAATGTCTAGGATAAAGCGCGTCAGGGCCTGGAGCCTTGCTAACTTTTAGCCTATCGATATAACGCGCAATCTCATCCTCGTAAACAGTTATTTCATTCAAAATAGTCTAGCAATTAAATGGAACGATATCGTCCACGTGGGGACATTATTTACGTCTTCTACGGTAAAAACTGTCGCAAAAAGTTGTTAAAAATACCCGCCATCTCCTGAGCGTCGAAAGCCAAAGCGCCGTTAACGTCCACTAGAGGGCCTATGTTATCTTTCATCGGCTTACGATTATTCACGTCGTCAAAAATCTTTTTTGGATTATGTTTACTAGCTATCCGCAGCTATAAGTATCTCTAAATTTCGCTTAGCATTCCTGACAGATCTTTTAACCTGACATCTAAGCTCGATATATCTATTAAAGTTAGCTACCGTGCCATTGCGCTTATTAAATCTATACGCTCTGTTACGCTCGTTTATGAACTCGCCTATTTCCCTAGTCCACCACTTGGGCCTACCATGATTTCTAGCGCGCTTGGGCCTACGAGGAATAAACTCCCTTTCGATATTCATAAAACTTTCTTTAATCGCCTCCCAATGAAAATTTGTGTCATTACCCATAAATAAATTATCCCAGTCCACTACTCTCATCCTGTCCGCAAAACTATCAAAATTAGCCCTACGAAAATCGGGAACTTCTATTACGTTACTATCCTTACTGTTTCCTATCAATAGCTTAAACCTAATAATAACCATAATGATATTAATGATAACGCCAATAATGCTGTTTATTGGCAGGAGACAGATCCCTCAACCTAAAAAAAAGGTACAGTATCCATCAAGGTAATCAACGATACAACTAATTAAACACTAACTTTAAAATTAACAAAAAGGACTACGGTAATAAAGAAATAATAATGATACACGTAAGGAGGCGAGAAATAATAAAAAAATAGTAATAGCAGTTTCATAAAAATAAAAATGTACATGTAATGGGATGGATAATGCAAGAATTAAGTGGAGCTATAAACACACATTTCCATACCAAGAGGTCCACAGTCTAGCAGACATAAAGCAGGACTGATGAATAGCTTGGATAATTTTGAATTGTCAGTTTTTAATTCTTCTCATTAGACTATATTGGACACGTCTTGTTACATCATGGAAGCTCGAAACGTTGCGGTTAGCGAACATTTGAGAGGCTAAGCATCTTGGAGGTAACATATGTAGCAGTCTATAGGATCTTTTGTAAAGCAAATTGGGGGTTTGCAGGAACCTTTTTTTTATAATTAACCCAGAGTTGCTGCCCATAAATATTAGTGCAGACAGTACGAAAAAAAAGAGTGCCTTTAGTTTCGCTTGTACAGAACTTGAAGTTCCTTACAATCATTAATAAAGACTAGTACAGTTCCCGCCGCTTCGCTGACGGTTAGACAGGCTAAACTACAAAAAAAGAACCCAGCCGTGAAAATTTTGAGCTTCACATTGTGTCAACATTTCTGAATCTGGTATCTCCCAAAACCTCCTCACCCCCATTCATTCAACTTGGGGGCTAACCCCCTCCCCCATTACCCCCTCCCCTCCCCATTACCCCACCCATCCCCCATTACCCCCACCCCCCACCCTTCCCCCATTGCTAAACTACAGAAAAGAACACAGTCATGAAAATCTTGAGCTTCACATTGCCGCCCGTAATACAATTTCTGAATTTTTTTTCTCACAATTTTTTCTCACAATTTCTGAAAGTGTGACGGACAGACGGACAGACGGACAGACGGACAGCTCTCTTATTATAGCATAGATTTTACAGTGTTTAACGAATTATATAATATATATATATATATATATACTGTGTATATATATATATATATATATATATATCATTGTACAGGGTGTCCGAAAAGTTTGGAACCATAGTAAAAATTGGTTATAATTTTCTTTTGTTTCAGGGTATCGGTGAATGATGGCGTTAAGTTTACAAGAGCGTATAGAGATTATTCTTCTGTGTGGACGTGATGGCTGGACCCATAGAAGTGTGGCAGATGAATGTAACGGTCGTCATCCTGAAAAAAATCCAGTAATACATAACGCGGTTGGAAAATTATTGAAAAAGTTTAAAGAAACTGGTTCTGTAGCAAACAAACCACGTTCAGGTCGTCCCAGAACCTCGGAAGAAGTCCGTGAAGAGACCGTAATGGCGAAAATTTATGCTAGTCCTAAAAAGTCATTGAGGCGTAAAAGCTTGGAAATTGGAGTACCGAAAAGTACCATACATGATGCTTTAAAATAAATAAAGTGTAAATAAAGTGTTTCTCCTGTAGTTCCAGACTTTTCGGACACCCTGTATTATAAGGGATATCTATCTTTCTGTCTAAACAATATATATATACACACCTTTGAACCTTTCAAATGTTCCGTGCGATAATTCCTTATTTCACGAAGGTCAAACTTGTCGCCCCTCCTCTCCTCATTCAACATTTGCATTCATCTGTTTGCATATATATATATATATATATATGATGAAAATAACCACGAAGGAAAAAGGAAACACAGAATGGTGCTCAAACGTTTTCGTCTAGTGACATCCTCAGGAGCACTTCATTAGACGGAAGCGCTTGAGCACCATTGTGTTTCTTTTTCCTTCGTGGTTATTTTCATCATAAATATTATTCACGTGTTACTTTCGTGAAATAATTTTCATATATATATATATATATATATATATATATATATATATATATATATATATATATATATATATATATATATATATTATTAATTCAGATTAGCAGAGCAGATTTAACTAGTAATGTCATAAGAATTTACTGTATTACAGAATGGTCTGAAAATAAGCAAACAAATAAATAAATAAATCCGCCAATAATATAGGTGAATAACCTACGTTTTAATGACATGCAACTAATAATTAATTTAAACATTTTCTGTATAATTAAGCAATGAAAAACTGGGTGTATATATATATTATATATATATATATAGAGGTTCTAAATGTAGCTGGGCTAGGCTGCTTTAAACCCTAGATATAGAGGTTCTAAATGTAGCTGGGCTAGGCTGCTTTAAACCCTAGATCCTGTCCCAAAGCTGGATCCTATCTGCTTTGCAGATAGCTGGTGAGGGAAGCTATATTTTTGGGACCTCTCTGCGAGTGACCCGTTGCCCACGTCGGGCTAGCATCATGAAAAAGAAAAACTATAGTAGGTATTTGTCATTTACCATTACTTATTCGGACTATAGTGGATTTAATCTTCCTAGAAGAGTTCCTTGTTCCATGCACGGTCTGTGTGTATCATAAAAAAACCTTAGGGAACCATTCTGAGTTCATTCCCATATATATATATATATATATATATATATATATATATATATATATATATATATATATACAGGGTGGGTAAGAAAAAGTGACCCCTCAGAGGTAAACTGTCATATTAAAAAAAGTAAGGGGACTAGAACTCCCAAACTTCATAGATGCTTACTTTAGCATGTTGTTCGTCTTAATTGAGAAGTTGCTCGATGTGTCCGCCTTCCTGCTCAACGCAGGCCTCCGAACGTGGACGCCACTGGTCAATACACCTGTTTACATATCGTTGAGACACTTCTCCCAGCCGAGCAGAATTCTTTCGCGTAGTTCATCTATGTCTCTTATATTAGTACCAGGGATGTAAACTTTGGACTTCAGGGCTTCTCAAACACCATAATCTAGTGGTGAAAGATCGAGGCTATTAGCCGGCCACATATTGGGTTCGATAAAATCCGGTGTTTCGTTCTCAAGGAATGTGACAGTTTGGCATGCTCTGTGAGTGGGGCCTCCATCTTGTTGGAAAGTATATCTTTCACTCTATCTAACTGTTATTCGATGAATTAGTGGTGAAAGATATACTTTCCAACAGGATGGAGCCCCGCTCACAGAGCACGCCAAACTGTCACATTCCTTGAGAACGAAACACCAGCTTTTATCGAACCCAATATGTGGCCGGCTAGTAGCCCCGATCTTTCATCACTCGATTATGGTGTTTGGGAAGCCCTGAAGTCCAAAGTTTACATCCCTGGTACCAATATAAGAGACATAGATGAACTACGCGAAAGAATTCTGCTCGGCTGGGAGAAGGTGTCTCAACGACATGTAAACAGGTGTATTGATCAGTGGCGTCCACGTTTGGAGGCCTGCGTTGAGCAGGAAGGGGGACACATCGAGCAACTTCTCAATTAAGACGAATAACATGCTAAAGTAAGCATCTGTGAAGTTTGGGAGCTCTAGTCCCCTTACTTTTTTTAATATGACAGTTTACCTCTAAGGGGGCATTTTTTTTTACCCATCCTTATATATATATATATATATATATATATATATATATATATATATATATATATATATATATTGTAATTAAATAACCGCGGATAACATGATGTATCCAAAGTTGGTTCAAAAACAAACTCTTTTCTCTGAACTTCACGAAAACAAAATTAGTTGGAACGAGATAACAAAACCCGGAAATGAGAAGAAAAGAAAAACTTCTTCGTTCGAGGAGCGAAAAAATGTTCCATACGAGGATCAGGAACACGGAACAAGAGAGAGGAACACAGCTACGGAACAAAGACATAAACAAGAGCAACGAGATCCATAATGACACTTCTAACAATTTATATATACACTCGTTTATATATATATATATATATATATATGTTTTTACTGAGTTTATAAACCTTGATATATCATGTTTTATATTATGTTAAAAGAAATAATACGCGTAGTAAATATAATTTATCTACGAAGTATTGACAAAAGTTATAAGAAAGTAGGACTTTAATAATATAAAAAGTATATAAGTGAAATATGATGAACGTAAACAAAGCCAAATAGTAACAAAGGAAAACAATGAACGGCAATAAGAAGCAAAAAACCCGAATAAAAGGACAAAGAACCACAAAATAATGAAAGGAATTGGTAAGAACAAGGAAAATGAGCGAGGGAAAGAGGCAGGAAAATAAGACGATAGAAGAACGAATCAAAAAATAAGTATTGTCCTCAAACAAGAACATTGGAGAGAGAAATGGCAGTCTGAAGGGGGGGGGGATCATGATAATGAGGAGGATAATAAGGAATTCGAGCCAAATAAAGGGGGAAACAAGGCGGAAGAGAAAAAGATAAAAATGACTTCGAATCAGAGTTTTTTCAATGGGAAAAAGTTGAGGGAAAAAAAAAAAAAATTTGAGAACATTTTTGGAATCGTTTTTAGGTTTTGAAAAGAAATTTTTCCTTCTTTTAAGATTCATTCAAGTTTTTTTCGAAAAAAAAAATATTCCTGAGTCATAATTACACCGAATAAATGTTACACAACTGCCTTCTATTTTTCCACACACACACACACACACACACACACTATAGATAGATAGATAGATAGATAGATAGATATGGAATGAAAAAGTTATTGATAGAAAAGATATTTCATAGCATAGTAAACGAATATAGAAATATTTAATGGGAAATTGCTTATGTTCTTTATGGTAGTTAATGATGGTTTCGAACGACGGTTCAGGATTAAACTGCGGTCGACCGCTTTGCAACATCCCGCTTCATTTGCGGGATTTAGTGGACAAGAGAACTGGTTTCAGTTCTCCTTCTGACCTCGTAGCCAGCCGCGCATGGTTGACCAGGGATTTTGCGCAAGAACCTGTCCAGCTGGTTCTTGAAATTATTCAAGTTGGTGTACTTGAGGTTGCTCAGTTCTTTTGGCAGTACATTAAAAAGGTTTGGGTCTCGTATTCTGAGGGTATTTTTCATACTCGTTTTCATGGCCCATGTCCCATCGCAGTTAGAACGGTGCAGAATCTGTCTCTTCTCTTATTCCATTGTGTTTCTGTTTCATTTCTAAGGTTAGGGACGCAACTCTCGAGTATTTTCCATACGTAAATGGAGTAGGGAGTAGAGTTTCAGGAAATGTAGTCGAGACCAATACTCTTCACCTTGCTTTTCTTCTATCTTAGACGTAGAAATCCTTTGTATGACTTCTACAGTATGTTTGCAATGTCTCATTTTCTGTATGGGCTTGTAAGTTTGACCAGTACTCAGTTACTGGTTGAACTAAACTCTTCCATAATTTTAGCAATGTCTATGCTTTTCTGCTATGAAAGCTCTTCCAGATAATTCACATTATTTTTCTAGCTGTTGTAATTTTAATGTTATAGTGTTCTCTGTATTCTGCATCCGATGACATTGTTATTCCTACTGTAGATCCCTGAATTGTAGATTTGTGTTATCTGTTTGTCTTGCAATGTTTTGTACCCTTTAATCTGTAGCTCCTTGTTGTTACCATATCTTATAAACTGAAATGTCTCTTCGTTGAACTTCATAATGTTGTCATCCGCCCACTTATATAATATTTCAATGTCGTTCTGTCTAATTAGCAGATAGCTGGTGAGGCAAGCTATATTTTGGAGTCTCTTTGCTAGTGACCCGTTACCCGCGTTGGGCTTCCCTCATGAAAAGCAAAAACTTCAGTATTTGCCATTTACTTATTCGGACTAGAGTGGATTTAATATCCCAGAAGAGCTCCTTGTTCCACGCGCATCAGTTCTGTGTATTCCATAAAGTTATTCCAGGATACCTACCTGTATCTATATCTGTCCATGATTATAACGTAAATAATTTCATACAAAATATTTTGAATATAAAACTTTTAACCAATGAAACCTTACCATTTATTTCAAACTCACGAGCCACTTAGATTTTGATTGCAACTTCACAAATTTGGGCTCGTTGGTTTTGGATGTGATGCTCAAAACTTTGATGGCTGTGATATTTTTATAAATTTATGGTCTCGTTAGCTTTCCTCATTTTCACAAAAAAGTATGAAATTTTATACAAGAGTAACCTGACTAGAGAAAGGTTAGGATCTCGTTGGATGTCCGAAATGTTGAATTTTTCAGTTGCTCACTTGAAAAATTTAAGAACTGGAAGTTAAATAAAAGATTTATCAACCTGACGACTTTCAAAACTGTCACTGTTGTTTGAAATATCAAATAATTATTTCATACTTCGAGTCATCATTTCAAAAATATAAACAAACATCAAATTCCCTTTAGAGCGCAATTGCTGTATATTATAACAGGAGAGAAAAGCGGTCTGCTTGAAGAGATTTCAAACAGTGGGATAAAAATGCGATTCTCTGTATTCAGCTTTCTCAAATTCCGGTTCTTTTTAATTTAAGGAAAGCGCATGCGCATTATAATTATTGCAGAAAGTTCAATCTGCAATATTTATAATGCGCAATAATTATAATTCATGACCTAACCTCATCAAACCTAACTCCTTTTAACCTAATCAAACGTACCTGAATTTGAGTAATCTAACCTACTTTAATATATAAAACCTTTGCTACCTGATTAATTTTTCCTTAGTCTTTTCAACTTTAATTTTCCGGGTTTATTTATTTTTTATTTCACTATCCTCAGAGTTGGGTTACTAAGTTTCAAAGTACAAATGTCGTGAAGGAACATTCAGTAACCGAAGTGTTAAAGTCTCAGAAATTAAACCAACCACCTAGAATTCGTAAAGCACCACCACCACTCATTATAAAATGATGCGTGGTGTATTTGAGGCAAGGAAGCTTAAAAATATACGGTCAAGAAAGCAGTAAATCACGTCTCGATAACCGAAACCTAATTTATAATTCAATATGATTTACGATTTCTGAGGAATGGTAAAATCGTAAAATTATAGCTCATGGTGCCATGTCTGTGACTCTATAAGTAATAAATCTTATGTAGGGTTAGTCGTTTTCAAACGTTAGTAATTATTACAATTTATAAGGAAAATATGCGGATAAGTAGACTTCATTATGATTTTAACCATTACACAGTGTCAACAATTACAGTGCCAAAGTCATTAATAAACAACCTATTACGTCAGAGAAGCGGGAACCTTTTCACTTTCATTCACCAAATTCCCCAAATGCAAAAATTCTCGATGAAAATGTTTGAAACTTCCCAAACGAAGAAACTATCTAACCTAACTTAACCTAACACAAACAGACTCAACTTAACTGGGCGCAATTTAACCTAACCTAACTTATATAAATTAACCCAACCTAAGTCAATGCAACCTATAATAATATTACACAGCCGAAATTACGTCAGTTTTGAAGGAATACGTGCTTCACTTCATATATTGATGAAACAATTCCTAACAACTGGCTGAAAACTTTCTACAAATTTTAAAGATAACTGAATATAACATTAACGTCCTATCAATTTTATGATGACGTAATTTACATAGACTTACGATAGTAAAATAAGAAACTGGTCTTGGTAGCTTAGAGCTTCATATTGTATTTGAATTGTTTTACATATGGCGATTCTAGTTCGTACCTCGTATTTATTGCCAATTTAGTTTCTTAGTTTTTATAACGTTAATTATATGTTAATTGTTTAGTATTGTATGCGAAAGGAACTTTTTAAATGTTTTGTTATATGTGTAGTGGTTAGCATCGCTGACTACGAATCCATCGGCCCCGGGATTGAGACCCGGTGACGTCAGGCGGCGCGCAGCAAAACCCAGCTGTTCATCTTTCCAAACAATAAACAAATTGGTTGGTAGATAAATGGGCAGCCTGGGTAGCCTAGTGGTTAAAACGCTGTGCTGCTGGTGGGGCGTGGTTCGAATTCCACGTTAAACTGTAGGTCTAAAGTGGAGTGACGAGCTTGACCTTCGTCAGAATGAACAATTCGAGGGGAAGCAAAACCAAGGTTAACCAAGGTTTTATATATATATATATAATATATATCAGCTTGCAGTTAACCAAATGTAAACATTTAATAAAGTAAGCATTTATAAAAATCCTCTTAACATACAGTATTAGAAAATTAACATGATTAACATTATAAAAACTAAGAATCAAAACTGGTAATAAATATAAATTAGAATAGTATTGTGTAAAATAGTTCAAATACAGCATGAAACTCCAAGCTACCTTTAGGCCGAGTGTGTGCTCATTGTATGATAACTTGATCTAAGCTTCCACCCAGGCTTACTCCTTCCTAGATAGTCCCCATCTACATGCCTTGGTTTACCTTGGTTTGCTTCCGCCCGAATTGTTTATTCTGACGAAGGTCAAGCTTGTTGCTTCATATATATATATATATATGAAAATTATTTTACGAAAGTAATACGTGAATAATATTTATGATGAAAATAACCACGAAGGAAAAAGGAAACACAAATCGTGCTCAAGCACTTTCTTCTAATGACATCCTCAGGAACACTTAAATTAATTACAAGATTGAGACTACGTATATATAGATCATAAATCAAAAAAATAATGATATGATTGGTGCAGAAAAATAATGGAGGAGGAGGAGGATACAATTCACGTGGAAAAGCTACCAGAGTTTTAACGCCTTGCCATTCTTGTCTAAATCTGTTCTGAATGAATTAAAAAATAACAGGATCAAGCGAAAAAAGGCCCTGGCTAAGGTTGAAGCGCGACTATTTTTTTTTATTTTTGAAGCTCGACTCTTTATTTTATTTTATTTGGCTCTTAAGCTTTAGGCTTTACTGGGCTCTTATTAAAAATAAAGAGCTAGTTGTTATTAATTAATAATAAATAAATAAATAAGTAAATAAGTATTATCACTACTGACATGACAAATACAAGGTCACCATTGAAGGCACTATACCAATACCATACAAAGAAACCAATGTTATACATGAGAGATAAGAACTGAACAAGTCCAAGAAATGTATTTTTAATACTAGATTACACACGAGAAATTAATAATTAATTAGTAAACAATAGTAATGGACATTAAACCTAGATTTTTATTAGTATGCCATTATTAATCGGGATTTTCAACTTGGTTTTAAACAAATTTACATTCACAATATTTTTTATATCGGCATGTAAGTCATTCCATAGTTTCAATCCAATGAAAATGGATAGTTTTTGAGATGAACACAATCTAAATTGAGGTATAACAAGCTTTGATCTATTTCTGGTCTGATACGAGTGGATTTCTTGATGATTTACAAAATATCTATTTACCCATTGTAAATTAATGATTTTGTTCTTACACTTGTAAATAAAAATGAAATGTGCCAGTTTGGTTATATCATTGAGCTTTTGTAGGTTTAGCTCTTTAAATAATGCACTAGAGTCATCAAAGAAATCAGCATCAGATAATAACCTTATTGCTCGTTTTTGGATGACAAAGATACCATTTAATGCGTTGTTAGCGGAGTTTCCCCAAACAAGGCTGCAGTACGTTATATAAGGAAGAACAAGAGTATGATAAAGAGTCAATAAAACTTGTTTAGGGACTACATTTCTAAGTTTAAACATTATAGCAACGCTCCTTGAAATCTTTTTCGCGATATAATTTACATGATCACTCCATTGCAAATTCTTATCTAGCATTACACCAAGAAATTTTGTTACAGTACACCCCTTTATAGCGATTTCATTAACATAAAGTTCATCAAGATATACATTTCTTTTATTAGTAAAAATCATGAAATTTGTTTTACTGGTATTTAGGAAGAGTTTATTGGCGGTCAACCATTTCATTACACTGATGAATTCTGAATTAAATATATTCTTAGCTGAATTAACATCTTTGCAAGAAAAAGAGACAGTTGTATCATCTGCAAACATTATGAAGTTCAGTATATCAGATGAACGTGGAAGGTCATTTATATATAATAAAAATAACAGTGGACCCAGAACTAAGCCCTGTGGCACACCATGTTTGGCAAGCGCTTTAGTTGAGCAAAACTTGTTTACTGATACAAAATGATATCTATTGGACAAATAACTTTTAAACCAATCACTGAGTGCTCCTCTAAAGCCGTAACAATATAATTTATTAAGTAGAATATCATGGTCTATTACATCAAACGCCTTACTCAAATCCATAAATGCTGATATAATTATTTCTTTGTTCTCTTTGAAATTTGCAATTTCCATAAGATTTAAAATAGCCATTTCCGTTGTTTTATTATTACGGAAGCCATATTGATTTGGAGATAATAAATTGTAGGATTCTAAATATCGCTGCATTCTACTTTTTACAATTTTTTTCAAAAACTTTGCTGAATACAGATAATGAACACACCGGCCTGTAATTTGTTGCTAGTGTAGGATCACCCCCTTTAAAAAGGGGTGTTATACAACCAGTTTTTAGCATTGATGGGAATATTCCTTTGGTTGAAATTGTTTGCAAGTTGAATAATGGCAGACTCAAGAATATTTCTATTAACAAAACAATGTTGCTTGAGTGAAACAAAATTAAAGCATTATTCCAATCAGTACAATGGGACAACTCTGACAAATGGACAAAAAGGGCATTAGGCGACTGTCCCGTTCTAACGTTCTTTTATACACGTGTTCATATCTTTTCCCCCGTTTGTCCAATATAAAAGAAGTCACATTGTTTACAACCAATTTTATAGATAATGCCTGAATTATTGGTAGGACTATTCTTTATTATGACATTTTTCACAATATTGTCGTATGAAAATACTACATTAAGTTCAAAAATTTAAATACATTAGCAATGCCTAAAAAGTCTGGGAAAAATGGAAGTACTAAAATATTCTTGAACAAAGTGTGAAGGTTATTATTCACACGATAGAAAGTTCATTTTGCTTTATTAAGACAATATTAAGGCAAAGCGAACTTGTTAAGACAAGATTAAGGCAAAATGAACTTTCTATCGTGTGAATAATAACCCTCGCACTTTGTCAAAGAATATTTTAGTACTTCCATTTTTCCCAGACTTTTTAGGCATTGCTAATGTGCTTAAACTTTTGAACATTAATGTAGTATTTTCATATGACAATATTGTGAAACATGTCATAATAAAGAATAGTCCTACCAATAATTCAGGCATTATCTATAAAAGTGGTTGTAAACAATGTAACTTCTTTTATATTGGACAGACGGGAAAAGATTTGAACACACGTGTAAAACAACATCAATATTCCGTTAGAACGGGACAGTCGTCCAATGCCCTTTCAGTCCATTTGTCAGAGTTTTCCCATTGTATTGATTGGAATAATGCTTCAATTTTGTTTCACTCAAGGAACATTGTTAATAGAAATATTCTTGAGTCTACAATTCTTATTCAACTTACAAACAATTTCAACCTCACTCAGGGCTGAGTTTAGCTTGATCCTGTTGTTTTGAATTCATCAGAACAGATTTAGACAAGAAGGGCAAGGCGCTAAAACCTTGGTAGCTTTTCCCCATGAATTGTACGCTCCTCCTACAATATTTTTCTGCACCAATCATATCATTATTTTTTTTCTTTGTGATAGTCTCAATCTTATTAATTTCAATGTTCCTGAGGATGCCATTAGACGAAAGCGCTTGAGCACTGTTTCATATTTTTTTTCTTCTTCGTCAGTTTGTGTATCATATATTACAAACAGACGAAAATAGTTGACCAAAAATAGTTGACTTGTTGAATTCCTTCACAAATTGTTGAAATTCCGCCAATCTGTAAAAAACTGTGATACAGAGTTGTATTTAAAAAAAAAAAAAATGGCTGTGGTGAATTTCTACGAAGTGATGGAAACACCACTTTGTGTATAACCTAAAAATATACCTCACCTTTATTTACGAAGAGTTTAATGAACGCTATTTACGAAGACATTTATTAGAAGTTTAAAAGACGACAAAGAAGAGAGTAAAATCTTCATTGATACCATTTCAAAGATTTCTTTTTTATTCTTTCATTTGGAAATTATCGTCAATTGTCGTCTACAAATTTCATATTCGGTAAATAAGTCATTAGAATGACTTAACAATTACGATATTTTTTAATGTTACGATAACTTCAATGGTTATAATAACTGTATTTAATAATAATAATAATAATAATAATAATTTTAATAATAATTTTAATAGTTTATATACTTATAAATGTAAAGGTAACATCCAAGGAGCTCGTTTTCCTCCGATTTGGGGATGAATGTGCCCCAAGGATCACCTTCAGCCTGGGAATTAACTGGGTATGCGGCCAACTCAACCCAACCTAAGAGCCAGCAGGCGGGAGCGAACCAGAGCCTCACCGCTCAGAGTCTGCCTTTGTAACCACTGAGCTACTGGACGCCCGTTATTATTAAATTTATAACAATTATTGCGAGTTAAGTTACCGAGTTTGTCTCTTTTGCTGAGACAAAAGAAATCGGCGAAAGGCGGGAGAGAAAATCATCGAAATTCGGAAAACGGGACTTCAACTGACTGACGAACACCTTACCTGGTGGTACTCTATCG
>JAJOZX010001129.1:935000-985000 GCA_023014485.1 Bathynomus jamesi | reverse complement strand
GCTGAATTGTCTTGCGCTGAATTGTCGGCGCTGAATTGTCGGCGCTGAATTGTCCTGCGCTGAATTGTCGGGTCACGAAAAAACCTATCTTCTTATGCGTCAATTTTATTATTTCACTGCGTAACCATTATACTAAAATTATTATTGTCGTTCATCACATCACTCGCAATTCTTCATTAAAATTAAGTAGGATAAATTAGGATAGCTTCAAATTACTAATTAGACACATCAATTTTACTCTAATAAAACTTTTACTGCAAATAACTGCATTATCGCTTTCGGACGCTTCAATTTTTTGGTTTTACTCATCTTTGATTTTAATTTCAATTCAGAATAAGTGAAATATCTAATATATATATATATATATATATGCATGTGTGTGTGTGTGTGTGCGCGCACGCGCTATAGACCGAGTTAGGGCTACTTCTAAGACAATTTTAGTGGGTGGGTTAAAATAGTTTTTTGTATGTGTATTTGATCGCAAATAACAAATCAAATGTATATGATGATGCATATATACTCATCTGCTCATATATACTCATATATATGCTCTTATTTTATTTTAGTAGGTGGTTGAAATCTTCCTGTACGTGGGCAACTTCCCACCCACCCAGGTTGTTCATTCTGACCAAGGTCAAGCTTGTTGCTCCACCTTAGACCTACATATTAACGTGGAATCCGAAACACGAGCCACCACGATGGTCAGAATTTACAAAGTTCTCGCCCGGACTCGATCTCACGCCCTCCCAATCAGCAGCCCAGCGCCTTAACCGCTAGGCTACCCAGAGTACTGCTTTGTCTACCAACCAATTTTTATTGTGTGGAAAGATGAACAGCTGGGTTAGCTGTGCGCCGCCTGCCGTCACCAGGCATCGAATCCGGGGCCGATGGATTCGTAGTCAGCGATGTTAACCACTACACCACTGATGCGCATTAACATTTCGTGATAATATTGTAATAACCGACCGTATACTCGAATAGGGTTTTGAATCTACATGTTCAAAGATTAAGAATTGTGAAAATGTTACGCTCAATTGTAAAGTAAGAACAAAAATAATTCTAAATGACCTTAAGTCTCTGTATGTCGAGTACAGATTACCTCATACATTAAACGGAGTATTATTTCTAGAAAGAATTGGATGTATTATACAAAATAATGAGAATGTAACTATTTCCACCAGTATTTGTGAGCTTACTATACTAATAAAAAATAATATCCTGACATGTTAATAAATATTGTATGCAGCTGTGTTTCTATTTACTCCTCACTCATTTATAAATTATGTTTATGTATGCGTCTTAACTTAATAAGGTGAAGGGAAAAAGATTTATTTAATTTCTTAAACACTGCTGTTGTGTGTGTGTGTGTGTGTGTGTGTGTGTGTGTGTGTCATCTGGTTGTAACTGGTTATCCAGGTTGGGTTGTGGGCACCTCGCGACACAGAAGCGTTCGACCTCATTCAATGACATGAATTTTTTCTTATTATTAATATCAGTGTTATGGCTAAGACAGTGTAACCGGTGACCACTATACTCTATATTCATAGTAGCATTGGGTAAGCGTGCTGCATAACATGAGATGGTCTATAAATCTTATATACTTTAATTTTTTTAACTATCTTTTAAAATGGTGTTCGCTAAAGTTCATAGTATGATAGTATGACGTCACATTTATATATATTCATGCTAGGATAGGCTTGGTTAGGTAACTCTATTATATATTCAACTGGCACTCCCCAATCCCTCATCCTCTCTCTCTCTCTCTCTCTCTCTCTCTCTCTCTCTTTCTCTCTCTCTCTCTCTCTCTCTCTCTCTCTCTCTCTCTCTCTCTCCCCTGAACCCATACTACTATATAGACCAGATTACTGTAGAGCAGTGGTTCCAAACCACATTTTGCTGCGACCCTAAATTGACCACCAACAGGACCTCCCAATCTCCAAGCTAATGATAAAATTTAAATATGTATATAAATATAAATTGAATTAAGAAATAGTGAATCTAGTGACCCCCGCGACCCTGATTTGGGTCGCAACCCGAGGTTAGGAACCACTGCTGTATATGAAGCGTGGACTATCTGTATTAAGTACTTTATAGTTTGTAGGCGTGGCTCAAAATAACTATTATTATTTAATTAGACAATATAAACCAACATTAAAGCTACAAAATTACTCTTAAATAGAGCATAAAACACAATCTAAAATATAAAAAAAATTCTTTCAATAAATTTCCTCGACAGTTTTAACCAGCTTTGAAGAACTTTGCTCCATAAGCATTTGGCAAAGGAGTTTCAGTCAAATGAGCTTCACATATGGTCTTTATGGTATCCAAAGTAATAAAAAAGTGATATTCCTTTCTGATCGAATCCCCTGTAAAGACAAAGAAGCTCAGCGATAAAAAGGTTGTTACAAATGAAACCCATTTGAGGCTAGGTTAGGCAACGTGAGATTATATGAGTAACATCTTGTTAGATTAGATTAGAGTAGGTGTATATAAATAAAGATGAAAAATTAAACTATTTCTAAAGTAACTGTCAAATAGGTAGAGTCAGGTTAGATTAGATTAGATTAGATGCAAATAAATCAGAAATAGAGAAGTGACATACTACTTCTGACGTAACAGGAAAAAAGGTAATTCCTTGATTCGACTTCACGTAATTGAGAATATTCACCTAACGTTAGGTTAGAGTCCAGGGGTTCTTAACCTTTTTAGGCTGCGATCCAAATTCTGGTCTCGGGGCTAGCTCAGCGACCAATGCCTTCAAACAGTTCACTCGTAATAGATAATAAAATAAATAATAATGGTAAAATGATTTAAGGATAATATAAATAAATGATAAATGACAATTTAATGACCCAAGTTTGGGTCGCGACCCAGAGATTAAAAACCCCTGGGTTAGACTATAGAAAAGGTTTGAGGAAATGCGATCAAATGGTATATAAAGCATCTGTAATAAAATAACACTAATTTGCACTCATTTAACAGTCTTCACTCACTCAAAATAAAACTTTCTTAAGTTAGATGAAATAACTTCTTTTAGTGGTTCATTTTAAGGGAAGTATATTTTTCTCGTGTATGAAAGCTTCTTTTTGAGATGATAGAATAGCTTCTTTTAATTATACATACTCGTAACTTCTTCTGGTAAAAGGTATGGTTTGCAAAACTTTGTTTTGAGTGTATTGAGAAAATTTAAAATAATATTTCTAATTACAGAGGATTGCGGAAAGATATATTTTGTGTGTGTGTGTGTGTGTGTGTGGTTGCAGGAGGTAAATAGCAAACTGAAATGTGGTATTTGTATCTAATTAGCTGTATCTAATTATTTGTATCTGATTAGCTATTATAATATCAGCCATTTCAATATACAGGGTGTTTCTGGTCGACCTTAGAAATAAACATAAAGGAAAATAACGGAATTACTATGACAAACTTGAAATACGAAATACCAAATACAAACTACAAATTTTGCCAATTTCTATATTCCTAGGGTCGACCTGAAACACCCTGTGCTTTGAAAAAAGTAATGCGTTTCGGATATTTACATGTAAATAAAGATGAATTTACGCATAGTGACTGGAAACAATATGCATAATACAAGATTATCGTATAGAGTATACGTAAGGTTTATGACTAGGCACATACCTTTTGAAACACGAACATAGGATATTCACTATAAAAGCAAATAAAAAACAACACTAAAAACTGAAGAATGAAATCCTGAGACCCCTAAAAATAAAGTAAAAATTTCATACAGAAAATATCCTTTCACGTCACCTAAAAATTTCACGTAACTTTATTAATCTCACTTTACTTATCGTGACGACACATTCAATGTAAAAAAAAAATTGTGGCAATTTCGTCAACAAGAAAGGCTGAAGGTACAATGAAGAGCGAAAGTTTTTAAAATAGATCGCTCAGACTTTCCAAAAACTAGGAAGGAGAGTCGTTAAGGGTTAAGTAGTCCATAGAGAAAAGAAGAAAAGTTTATTTATGTCCCAAAGGTGAACGAAATGTCTGTAAAAAACTTACCTGCATTCTCTTACACATTTAACTTCAGAATTAAGTACAGAAACTAAAAGAAAGGATTTTACATTTAAAAAAATAACATTATAAATAGAACTATCATAGAGCTCATTTTACCTTAAAGTACATGCCATTTGCATATATATATATATATTATATATTATATATATATATATATATATATATATATATATATATATAGTGAGACCAAAATGACATGGATATTTCGTGCGCTTTTGGGCAAATTTAAAGTGAGATAAGTTTGAGTTTATGAAGAAATAAAATTTCGTTAAAAAGTAAAAACAGCTTTTTTGCTACCACGAATACAGATTTTGGTTCAACGAAACGATAATGCTTTTAATAAAATTTACTTAAGTTTCTTTTAAATCTTTAAACTTTTAAATATATATATAAAACCATGAGTGTATGTGTGTAATTCACACATACACACATACATACACAGAGACAAAAAAAAAATGATAGAAAAGCTACCTTAAGTAAAGTTTTATTATTAATGTTTTGACCTTCGCATTGCTTGAGGTACAAACCCAACTAGATAACCTTTTGTACGTACTGAGTTCCTTTGGCCATACAAACAACTACAAAATGAGTGATAAGAAGAAAAGCGTTTATCTATCTTCCAACCAATTTCATCTCGTTTGAAATGAATAATTCATGGAGAAACCAAGTAAGAAAAATATAAATAAAACATAAAAAGATAAAAAAATCGTAAATTTCAGTCAATTTGTCTCTTAAACAACTTCTGAGATTCCTTATTTCGAGTTCCTTTTTCCTTGTTATCATATAAGTTACGTTCATGAATAAGTTACAAAAGGTAATCAGGACGTTTACACAGGCCATAGGACGCTGATGCATATACACATAAGGTAGAGCACAGTGATGTATATTTATACACACACACACACACAACACAAAGCATAGCACAGTGATGTGTATGTATATATATATAAATTATATATATATATATATATATATATGTGTGTATATATATATATATATATATATATATATATATATATATATATATTGTACATACATAAGCAGAGCACGCTGATGTACTGTAAAAGACGGAAACACGAGTGTTAATCCGGTGGAAAATGCGCCTACCAATTCAATAAAACTTCAACGAAATAAATCACAAGCAGAGATAACAACAAGCAAAGAATTACTCCAGTAATTTCACCTGTTCTATTAAATTAAACAATATATGTATATAAAAGAATAATTAAATAAAATTATGCTCAGAGACCGTATGTTTCTGAGCATAAAAGGAGTGTACAGAAACTGGAAAAACATCCGTATTACCTACGTATGTAGTCATCAAGGATTAATAAATTCCATCGAATTAGTTTGTGTAGGAGAGTATGTTCACTACATGTTCACTACAAAATTCAGCGTTACCTTCGTAAGATACAAAATATTGTAACATAAACAAACTGAACTGTATTAACAGTCTATCATTACCAGATACGCAGTTATAAATGAATAAATAAGTAGGTACAGGTAAAAGCACTACAAGTCGTGTACTTACCTCGCCTTTGAATTTCAAATCTTTAAACTTCAAAACTTTCAAACTCCAAACTTTCAAACTTTAATGTTCAAAATGTTTCTAAACCAACACATTCAAAGGACAATTGGAATGATTTTAGTTCTGCTCGAGCAAGCAAGCAAATCGTGTAAAAGTGATATATATATATATATATATATAATATATATATATATATTAGTGATGTAGGTCACATCCGCATCCGCATCCGCACATTTTCTCGCATCCGCATCCGCACCAGCATCCGCACTTTGGACTGCGGATGTGGACCGTTGAGATAAAATGTCATTAATAAGCGGAAATTATCAAATTCTACTATATTAATAGAACTAGTTCATTGTGCGCAAAAGTGATGCAAGCGACAAGACGAGAGGCTGTTCTTGTATGAAGTTACTCTCTTGCAACCTACTTAGATCCACGTTACAAAGCTAAGTTATTTTCACCTAGTACATTAGAACGAGTTAAATTATCACTTGGCAAAGCAGTTGAAGAGCTTCAATCTCTTGAATCTGTCGCTTCGCCACCCACCAAAAGAATAAAAGTTTCAGTGACAGAACCAACACCTTCAACAAGCAAATCTATCACAGAATCTGTCTCTCAGTTTCTTGAGTCAAGCAGCAATGACGAGACCTACGCGATGTCAAAAGATGTAGTAAAAATGATCGAGAGCTATCACCAAGAAAAACGCCTGGCTGCATGTGACAATCCTATTAGTTGGTGGAAAAATACGCAGAATATCTATCCATACTTGAGTAAACTTGCAAGGAAACATTTAGCCTGTCCTCCAACAAACGTACCAAGCGAGAGATTATTTAGCAGTGCTGGATTAATATATGATGAAAAGAGAAACAGACTGGCAGCAGAAAAGGCAGAAAAATTAATGTTCCTTAAGCATAACCTTCCTATAATTAAGTTTGAACATTAAACGATGAACATCTTAGTTTACTTTATTTTAATTACTCATTTATAAATATGCCTAATAAAACTTTAAACTTAATATAAATAGTTATCAAGCTAATTAAAGATCTCTTTCTATAAGGGTGGAGGTTGGGGAAAGAGGTCGGTGGGGTGCATTTGAGTTGGGTTCACGTCCCGCATCCTGGTAACACAATTATCGTTTCTAATTGTGGCTGAAACTCAACAAAATATAACGAATTTATTTGCAAACGAATTCACTAATTGATTTCTATATTAGTTAGATGCTTGATATTATTTTATATGTTCAGAGAAAAGTACAGCAATTATTGTACAATTAATCAATTATACTACATTATAGCTACAGCTCTCTCTATATAATAACTTATTATATTCGTTAAACACAACAAATCTCGAATATATCCTAAAAAATAACGAAAATGTAGACATCCGCATCCGCATCCGCATCCGCGGATGTTGAAATCAAACATCCTCATCCGCATCCGCATCCGCGGATGTGAAAAAAATGACATCCGCTACATCACTAATATATATATATATATATATATATATATGGAGAGAGAGAGAGAGAGAGAGAGAGAGAGAGAGAGATGAGATTTTACCAGTTTACTTTCACAATCCTGCCAATAGGCGTTTGTGGCTGGTTTGACCCAAGCCTACCCACATAAAGTTACAGCAGAGATATTTATGAGTCAGTGAAGTTCGACTCTTTGAAGTAAAGTGTTGTTTCGAAGGACAACCTACGTTATACTCTCAGGAAATGTGTGAAAGCTTATATAAGGCTTATATAGCAAATCCATAACTGATGATAATTATTTACAACTTAAACTATTAGTTCACTATTACTACTAAATTATCTATTTACAATTTCGAAGGATTTTCTATTGATGTAGATTAACTTCTACGAAAGTGATATCACGAAAGTATATCCTGGGTAGAAACCGTTTAAATCTACAAAACTTACAATCTACTTTTTCTATAAAACTATAAAAATTTGTAGCTTAAACGAGTAGTATGAATGCTAGTAACAATTTAGGTTCCTTACTTATAGATCGGTATCTATTCTTATAAATGACGTTATCTCTCAATATAGTATAACGAACTAGTAACAAGTACTAAATTACATGCAATTACACTATATAAAATCGATGTAGATGCCTCGTAAACAAGAAATAAAGTTACCTGTAACACTGTTCCTACCATAAAATCTAAATGTGTTTTGTACTATGAACAACTAGGAAAACTAGGAAACTTCTCTTACTGAACTCTTTACCGTCAAAACTATCTTAACCTGAACTATAATTTGCTGTCACTCTACAATTTCCAATACAAATCAAACAATTTTCTAAGAACAATTTCTAAGCGCCAATAACGTTATGATGTATAAAAACGGCTGCACCCTCGTGGGTGCAGTCTTAGATGTATCTTAGATTCATTTTTCACCCAAGAAGGTTTGAATTTTAAATCTTTCGGCTTCCTTTTCTTTCAAAACTGGTCGTTTCAATATTTACTGGCAAGAAAGGCATATCTTCCTTTCTTGCTCGGAAACTTTAATATATTTCCATTTATTAAAACTTATCGAATTTCTGTTACATAAATTCGACAAGGATTTGGGGTGAGAAGGCGGAAAACAACCTGGATATAAAGTACAGAAGTTAGTGAAAAGGAGAAAAGGCAGAAACTAAAGCGTACTCATACGCTTCATACGCCATACGTGGTGGCATTTCCAGGCCTTGTCAAAAATAAAAGACAGTCCTGAACTTACGTACTTGATACGTCTAACACACCACCTCCATTCCAACCAACGTTCAGCCACTTCTTGTGCATCACCCCGATCGAGTCCACGCTTACTCACGCAATCACACCATGTCCAGCCATTTTCTTCTTGGCCCTCCTCTCCTTCTACTTTCGCTAACACTCTTATACACCATTTGCACAACTCTGTCATCTTCCATTCTTTCAACATGTCCAAACTACCTTAACACACTTTCCTCAATATTCACTTCCATTGACTTCTGAACACCACAACTTTCCAGTACCACACGATTTCTTACTCTGTCAATGCGACGCACGCTACGCATACTTCTCAGGTTATCCATCTCACCCGCTCTTACTCTCGTCTTCTCCTTTTCATGCCCTGAAAATGTTTCACACCCATACAAACGTGTCGGTACTAACACATTCATGCAAACATCTCACCACCTTCATCCAGTCTGCGGCTTCTCACAACCGCTTTCAGCTATCCTTGCTTCACTCTACAGTTAACTTCATCCGCACTCGAACCTCTTTCGTTCAATACACATCCCAGATAATTAAAAGACTCTGTCACATCCAATGTTTCACCACTCATCATCGCATGACGGTCCTAGTTTCCTTCTTTCTCCATAATCAATACCTTGCTATTAGGAAATTCACTTTCAACGACCTCCTCTCGCACACCGCCACAAAACTCTTAACAGCCAGCTGCATATCACGTTCATTCTGGGCAAATAGCACGGCATCATCCGCATATATATATATTTTATTGGAACGTAAGACAAATGTGCAGTTTGTCCTCTCATAAATTCCTCAATATAGAGCAATTTCCCTAAGTATATTATTGTATATTATTAGCATTTATATTCTGAAGCTCAAAATAATATAACATAAAGACGTATGAAAAGGTGTAAGCCATCTGAAAATTTGGCCACTAACCTATTCGGCACTATAATAACGGACGGCGTACGTCATATGAAACTCACTCATGTATTAATATGAGGAAAGGCGTATTTTATGCTATTTTTTCTAGGGAATACAGCAAAAGGAGAAAGCTGTATTGGAACGAATGGAGATCAAAAAGCCTTGCTCGTGCTTATATTTCGGGCAGACTATATTTAGTTACACCGCAGAGAAAGGGTTAATTAACGCTGCATCTAGGACCTACAGGAATATCGAAGTAGACCCAACTAATAGATTTTAAATAAATATATTTTCTCCCCGCGATTATTATCAGACTATCGAGGCCCTGTAGCTATAATGAATTCAGGGTTAAAATTGATATAAAAAAACTACCGTACTATATGTATTATATATATATATATATATATATATATATATATATATATATATATATATATATATATATATATATTAATCAATCAATGGTTAAGATATTTATATTTACAGCTTAAGTGGAAATAAGATGAAAAGTTCGACATGTTTCACATAAAGCATCATTCCGCCCATACGCCCATTTCAAGATACGAGCAGCTCGCAGCAGCATTATGAAGAAAACAGCGGGGGGAGAGGTCAGTATACTGATGAAGCTTCCTAAGTTCATCAACACTGAAAGCTAATATTGGTATTAAAAATTTTCACATTACGCGTAACGTACTGTAATTACCCAACCTAACCTAACCTAGCCTACTGTTAGGTTAGGTTAGGTTAGGTAACATGTTACGCGTAATGTGGAAATTTCTAATATCAACATTAGGCAATATCTTGCATAATGTCAACATTAGGCAACTACCACATTACGCGTAATATATATAAATATATATAATTTAAGAGTTAAAATGACTGGCGACGCGAAATAAATATGAGAGAGGAAAGAAGAAAGCAGTATACGAAGTAAAAAGAATAATTAATTGGACAAATAATGAGAACTTTTAAATGAAAGGACAATGATGTAATCATTCTCTTGCTGAAAACACTTATCAAACCAAAACTGGAATATTGTTCCGTCTTAACGTTATCATAAATAAATGAGGAAATCAGAAGAAATTCAGGAGAAATTCAAAGAAATTTCACAGCCAAGATCACTGGATGGAAAGACCTAAATTACTCTGAAGGATTATGCAAATTAAATCTATATTCGTTGGAAAGAAGAAGAGAGATACATCATAATTTACACATGGAAAATTCTAGAGAAACTGGTTCCAAACCTCAAACAGAACCGTATAGCCATCCAAACAACACTGAAAAACAAAAGGGTAGGCAAGAAACATTCTCAAGTCTGAAGGAAAATAGCTTTGTTGTCAGAGGGCCAAGACTGTTTAACCAGTTGCACAAAGAACTTCGGAACACGAATGGTTCCGATGTGGAAGCCTTCAAAAAGAACTAAACATGTGGCTTAGAACAATTCCATGAGCCGGATGCAGAGGCGTGCCAACCGGGGTGCAAGGGGTGCGCAGCTCCCGGGCGGCAGGTTTTAGGGGGCGGCAGAAAACTCCAAAATAAAAAAAACACTTTCTTTCAATTTCTTTTCAAAAGTCTCTAAAATCGCAATAGCCAATTGATTGTTAAAAGTGGCAAGACTCCCCTCTCTCCATGACAAATCACGAAATACGCACTTCATCTTGTCAGTTGTAACCAAGTATTCCTCAGAGTCAGTTCAGTGAAGTCATTTCAATAAATCAATACATGACTTCAATCAACTTCAGTTATCAAGATTATCAATCAATTAGTGTAATTATTGTAACTTTTATATACATAATATAATAATTGTGGTTATTGAGTGAATTGTGAATATACCATACCTGAGGTAACAAATATGTATATACATACAGTATATAAGATATTTATTTTTGAAAACCTTGTTCATTTTTTAGAATAAACACTTATGTTCCTTAATCTATTGTTTTATTTCCTATTTGTTTTTGTTTTTTCAATAAAAATAATAAGCTGAATCTAAATAAGAATGTTTTCTTTTCATAAGGGGGCAGCAAGTTCTAACTCGCACCCCGGCGGCAAATAACCTAGGCGCGCCTCTGGCCGGATGTACAGTTTCCTGCAATAGTGGCGCTCCACCCCTATATAGCCCTCTCCGAGATGTGAAAGCAACGCAGTGGTGGGAGAGGAAGAAGCAGAAGGAAAGAGGAGGTGGGGATATGAGGAAGGGGAGGGGAGACAGGGGTAGCATCCGGTCAGAGCGAGAGTTGGATATCGTGGGTGTGTGTGTATATGTGTATATGTGTGTGTGTGTGTGTGTGTGTGTGTGTGTAAATACTCCCACGCTTTATTTTTTATCCTTGAAACACTGCTCTATATACCGCTATCGCATATGCTTTCTATCAGTTTCCAATGCAACGTATAAAATATATAATATTATTAAATAGAGAAAAGAGTAATATGATTAATGATTGTTATACAAAGTATGTAATAATAATATTGTTGCAATAGACTGTAATTAATACAGAAAAGGAAGGGAACAATTCATGCATTAGTTAAAAAAAAATCACGATTATCTCAGTTATTATGGTATACCTAAATAAGTTTATAAGAAATGGGTTAAAGTAGGGTAAAAGGGAAACGACTTACAACTCGTATACGGTAGTGACGTAACTTGGACGGCCCAACCCAGACAATACGAGGTATGCCAGCCAACACATATATGAACTGGCAAGGAGTGGACACGTGACCTGCAATGTGTGGGGATGGATGGATGCAACTGTACGGCATTGGAGAGCTGGCAGAAATTAACGGGAGGTTTACAGCAGACTAGTATTTAGAAATACCGGAGGAGGTGATGCTGCCAACCGTAATGATGCTGTCAACCGTAATGATACTGCCAACCATAATGATTCTGCCAACCGTAATGAAAATAATTTAGTTGTAATACTTACCTGTATAAATATAATCCTGAGTGGATTATATTTATACAGGTAAGTAATACAACTAAGTCATTTTCATTACACAGAATATGCTTTCAAGAAAATGACTTAATGAAGGTCAAGCAGCGTATATTTTAAAGTAATACGATTAAAGGGGGGACATTAATAAATGTAGTTTTAAATGTAATTTTAAATGTCTTTATTTTCATATATATATTATATTTTACGAAATTGAAAACAAGGGCAGTCGATGACCCTGATTTTGTTTCTGCAATCGGTTTTCTTGAGAAACCTAACCTAACCTGACCTAACCTGACCTGACCTAACCTAACCTAACCTGACCTAACCTAACCTAACCTAACGGGTTCAGGAAATGATTGCCCCCCCCTGTAGAGCAAAAACTAGAAGAGATAGATAAAAACCGGCGAGACCACTTGAAAGAGCGTTACAATCTGAATAAAAACCATTATATTCTATTCCTGTGATTTTAATTCTTACCATTTTTTTCCCCACAGAAACCATGGCATCATCTATTTTGAACGATTCAGAGAAAAAGCGAGTTCTTGACCGCATTCGAGCTGTCACATTTCGTGAAGCAAATGAAGCTGGTGCAACTTTCATAACTCGACACTGGGTGGCTGAGAGATTAAAAAGATCAGAAGACTTTGTCAAAAGGAATTGGAATAAGAATCCTGAAGATTGTGAAACGGAATTTCCAGGAGGAAGACCGGAGAAATTATCTCAAGAATCGAAAGACATTGTGCTTGCTGCATCACGGCGCCGAAAGAAGAGCTGCTCTGAGGTAGCGAAAGAGATACTTATCCGTCGTGGTAAGATAGTCAATCGGCAACTTGTGCATCAATTTCGAGTTCGCCAAGGCTTGAGTGCTTGGCATGAAATAGCTAAGCCACGGAAGAGTGATCTTAATATTGAAGATCGGCTATGGTTTTGTGATTATCTTGAGGAATGGACGGAAGACGATTTCCTTCACTTGGTTGTCAGCGATGAATTCTTCGTTTATGTCTCCAGAAAACCAAATTTTCAGAATGATCGGGTTTGGGCAACAACTCCTGATGAAGTCCCAGACGACCAGAAGTATCGAGAAATAGTAAAAAATCCAGCATGTGTGGGTGTTTTCATTATGTTCTCTATTCGGAAGCTCATCTGGGTTATCAAACCAAGAGGAACCAGTTGGGATGGGCCTTATTTTCGAAATGTAATTTTAGACCAACATGTAATTCCGTTTTTGAAAGACCCCGAGTGTGTTTTGGATGTTGAACAGGCAACCTTTCTTCACGACAAAGCCCCCTGTATGAAAGCACTTGCGACTCAACAACTGCTTAAGGACAATAACATTGATTTTTTCGGAAATAATGAATGGACTGGCAATTCTCCCGATCTTAATGTCTGTGAACATGTCGGATCCATCATGAAGGATCGGGTGGAGTCCTTAATGCTGGAACAACCCATTCAGAATCGGTATTTACAGAAATTATGACTGCAAAGATCAACGAAGTCCTTGAAGAAATGAGTCATGATACCGATCTCTTTGAGACACTTCTGGGATCATACCCCCGTCGATTAATGGCCGTCAGAGCTGCAAATGGGGGCAACACCCGATATTAAAACAAGTGTTTTTTATTCAAAATTAAACGCTCTTTCGCGTGGTTTTGTCTGTTTTTTTCTATTCCTTTCAGTTTCTTCTGTACAGGGGGGCGGAAATCATTTCCTGACACCCTTCACATAGTCTCTTCCACCTCGGAACCCTCTTTGCTCATTACTTACCAAGCATTCTGTAATACCACGTACTCCTTCTGTTACTATCCTACTATACACCTTCCCCACTGCAGTCCCGTAGCCAGAACTTCCCAAGGGGAACGGTCGAAATTGTAGAAAAATGGACAGTTTGATGCAACGACCTAGTCACTGCGGAGGGGGTTTAGAGTAGTTTAGAGTAGTTTGTGAAGTTTAAACAAAAAAATGAAAAAAAATGCAACTGTTTAATTACTAAATGATGTTATATATTATAATATCTCATCATAAGTTATAACTATGGTTACAAAAGTGGACCTTTCCTGTCGTTCGATCCCCTGACCCAACTTCCTGGCTACGGGCCTGCACTACCACCGGTTGTGTCTATTCTATCGGATGTAAACTATGCGATTGAGTTTATGTAGGTGAAACGGGCTAAACTTTAGATGTCAGAGTAAAACAGCGTAAATACTCGGATGCTTGAGAACTGCAAATAATCCTGACGCGTTGTTTAACAATAATTATAAACTAGAAAGCTCCCCGAAACACAACCTACAGGTTGTCGGGACTGGGAGGGGCGGGAGTGTTACTATAACCTTCACTGGTTCTCCCTTAGTGTATATACTAAATTTAGTGCACACTACCCTAGCCGTTTAGGCATGTATAAACGAACATAGAACAACATCATCCTCGTCATCATTTTATTTCCCAAACTCCTTACTGAACGGACGCACTCACTGAGAGCTCGCTGGGTTTTTAACTTGTGAACTTGTGTTATGTTAAAAGTGGTCTAATATGTCGTATCTGCATAATTTTTTTTGTAATTCGTTTTGTGAACAGTGGAGTGCTTTAAAAGTAGTGATTTTTAGTAACAAGGCGTACTCGGCTTCATTCGTGCGAATACGTCGCGGTTTGTTGTAAAACGTCTTGGAACGATGCGAAACGTTCTGAAACGTGTCGGTACGAAATAATACGTAACAATACATAGCTTTGCAGGTATTTATTTTCCGATAAGTCTTACCACAAGGGTTAATATGTTTTCAATGACATGGGCTGGACCTGTAAATCAAAATAACTTCTTATGAGGTAGTTTTACTCGCTTTATTCAAATTTGTCACTCATTTTTTGTGCAAATGCATATTAATGGTGAAAATTATGATACAAATAGTATATATATATATATATTATATAATATATATAAATTATTTGTACAGGGAAATAGTGATGGTCATTTTCTATGCGCCGTTCACATGTCTTTCAGTCCGAACGTAGCAGATCAGTTTTGTATGATGTTGTTGTGCGAAGGGTGTGAGTTGTCTTACCTTACCGCAATTGAACTATTCCCAGTATTTCGCCCGTTATTTATTTATTAACGAGCACCCACAGCGGGAGCGTCTTCATGCTTTCCTCAAGCAAGCTGCCCTTCTCTATCCACCCAAACAATAATTCAAGGTTAGTTTATCTATTAGGCCTTATATCTTTCCTTAAAATACATTTTTCTAATGTATTTTGGTGTGCTTTGTTCAAATACATATAACCTTCATTTCTTTTGCAAACGTAAAGAAATAAGAATTTGTTTACATTATTTCGGAGTCATATTTCGTCATATCAGGAACGAACTTTAGGTTACACTGGGCAACAAAAAAATTTTTTTTTCGTGTCCCAAGAATGAAAATACCTTATTCTTATAGTATTTTCTGTGCTGAATCCAAATAAGTTTGTAAAATTTCTCTATCAGGTCTGGTTTTTGTGTGACATGCAATTTAATTTTTAAAAACCCATATAGTTACATACTTATTAAAATATGATCGAAAAGACATACCTGTAGTTTAAAAAGTAACTTGTTTTGATTTTCTGCTGTGGTTTGCCTCAGGCATGTCTCTCTTAAGAGTCCAGCAATAGTCAGCCAGCATACTGGGGCTCCATTTGCCTTGGTAACGGTTTTCCATGGCAGAAATACCTGATGAAAACGCTCACCATGTTCGTCGCTTACCGAACCCAGGTTTTCCGGAAAAAAGTCCGAGAGTCCAAGAAATGAACCTTTAATGACATATTGCACCCCATTGCTTGGTAAGACTTAAGAAGATCTCCTACTATTTCAGGATAGTTTTCGGCCTTGTGATTTCCCAAAAAATTTGTGCAGACACTTTTGAAACTCTGCCACGCAGCTTTCTCAACTTCATTCAACTCTCCTTCAAATCTCTCATCTCTTAACAATTCTCTGATCTGAGGGCCTACAAAAATGCCTTCTTTAATCTTGGCATCACTGATCCGGGGAAACTTATTTCTCAAGTATGTGAATCCTGTTTGCGCTTTATCCATCGCTTTAACAAAGTTTTTCATAAGTCCAAGCTTGATATGCAAAGGAGGAAGGTACACTTTCTCAGGGTCAACAAGTGAACTATTCACAACATTTTTCTTGCCTGGAACAAGTGAGGTGCGTTTTGGCCAATCCTTCTTAACGTAGTGGTTTTGCTTGTCCCTACTGTCCCACTCACATAAAAAAAACAGTACTTGGTGTAACCTAGCTGCAACCCTAGCAAAAGTGCAATGACCTTCAGATCTCCACAGATATTCCACTTATATTTCTGATACTGAAACTTTTCTAAAAGCAACTTCATGTTGTCGTATGACTCTTTCATGTTTGCAGCATGTGCAATAGGTACAGAAGGAAATTTATTTCCGTTGTGAAGAAGGACTGCTTTCAAGCTGACTTTTGAGGAGTCAATGAACAATCGCCACTCATCCACGTTATGTTCATGACCAAGAGCCCCCATGACTGAATTAACATCTTTACAAAACACAAGTCTATCTTCATGGGAGAACCATTCTTTGAATTCATCATGGCGGCTGCGGAAAAAACAAACTTTAGTGTTACGTTGCAGTAGATTCCAACCCTTTAATCTTGAACCTAAAAGTTCAGCCTGCTTCTTAGATAATTTCAAATCACGAACTAGGTCATTTAGACCTCCTTGTGACAGTAAATGTGGTTCATTGGAGGAACAGGTAGCCTGGAATGTTGGATCAGAAATGTCTTCATCTTTTTCCTCGTGATATGCTACAGCTACGTTTGATTCCTCATCACTTAAACTTACATGTTCAGAAGGATTTGGTACTGGAAGTTGAGCACTGTGGGAACTGGTCTCATTGCAGACGGTAGATTAGGGTATTTCATAAGGCTCTTTGTTTTTGAAGTGATCCACTTTGTATTTACCAGGCAGAAATAGCAGTCTGTTGTGTGATCTTTGGGTTCCCTCCAAATCATTGGAATAGCAAATGGCATGTGACGTGAACCGTTTGGCCATCCTGTAAGTAGTCTTACACATGTCACACAACAAATGTGAGGGGCCCAACTCTTGTCCTGATCGCCTACTTTACATCCGAAATAAAGTTCATAGCATTTTTTTACTAATGGTGTAAAGTTACGTTTCTGGGATTTTAAAGTTAGATCACCACATATATAACAAAAGGAATTAGGATGATTCAGACAGTTCCGCGGCATTACAAAACATCTATATGAATACAACACTGGTGTAAAATTAACAAGAAGCAACAGACACTAGCTGTTAACACTGTGACATTTACAAGCAGACTGACTTGGAGCTGCTCTACACACAGAAACTAGGCTCATGTCTGAACAGGTACAAACATGTTTCAACCTGCACAGTCTGCTGCTCGACCAAATTTATCCTGCCAGCATTATCAGAACTTTCTCCCCAAAGGAATAAATTGTACTAATTTTACAGAAAAATTAATACAACATGTCATATATATTAATATTAATATATTTTATTATAGTTATATTAATTAATATAATATATTATTATATTTATTATTTTTATAATGTTTTATATTATAATATTGTTATATACTTAATTATATATAATATGTTATTATTTTTTTATCCGGTGATCATGCTAAATGAGGAAAAAATGAACATAGCGTCACAAGTAAACTAAGCCTGATAGAAAAAATCTGATTTCATATTTAGATTCAGCATGAAAAAGTACACTTAGAACACCCATCAAAACCCTTGTGAGACAAAATTGTTGTTGACCAGTGTTATTAGCGGGGGTCAAGGGGGCGGAGCACCCTTGGTAGCGTTAGGTTTAGTTAGGTTAGGTTTAGTTAGGTTAAGTCAGGTTAGGTTAGGTTTAGTTAGGTTAGGTTTAGTTTAGTTAGGTTAGGTTTAGTTAGGTTAGTTAGGTTTAGTTAGGTTAGGTTTAGTTTAGTTAGGTTATTTAGTTTTCATAATTTTTGGTTAATATATTGCTATTCACATGACCAGAAATGAAGAAATACGACTCCGAAGTAATGTACAAATACTTATATTGCTTCCCATTTGCACAGGAAATGAAGGTTATATTTAAACAGAGCACACCAAAATACACTAGAAAAATGTATTTTTTATTTCAACTTCAGGCCATGTCATTTGCGACATAATTAACAAAACAAGTTTGGTTTTTAGTATTTTTTATATTGCCGATTTTCGAGCTTACCTAGCTTAAACTTAAATTTTAACACCTGTTCTATGTTGGAAGTGGTGTAACCTATTTTATGTGGAAAATTTTTCTTTCTTTACTCTTCATTGTGTGAATAGCTAAGTGCTTTAAAAATGGTAGTTTTTAATAATAAGCCGTCCTCGGCTTAATTCGTCGTAAAACGTCGTGGAACGTTCTTGAACGTGTTTGTACGAAATAATATGTGACAGTACGTATGCGTTTATCCTGTTTTCGATTAGTTAAGTGTTTTAAAACACCTATTGTTTTTTAGTATCTTTTATATTGCCAGTTTTCGAGCTTACCCAGATTAAACTTAAATTTTAAAGCATGAGCGTTATAATTTGCGAGATGTCATCTCATAAAGCGCCGTGTGGGAAAGTAGGGGCCAACCGTTGGCATAGAATTTAGGAACTACACCGGTGGTGTCGAAAGTGTTAATGAACGGTCAGTTTGTTTGCTTGGTGATTTCGTTAAAGATATACCAGAATTGAAGCGAAGTGTTCGTGATCTGACGTTATGGCCAGCTACGGTTGAGGAGGGCAGGATAGGCCCACGAGTGACAAAGTCCGATATTACAGAGACGTAGTTGTAGAAGATGTAGATAAACTAAAGGGTGAAGTGAGCGCACTAGCTAATAGCTTAGGTAGCCTAGCGGGAAAGTTTGTTAGTTTTAAAGAAGAGGTTAAGGCGGAAAATAGGTCAGTTGATGAGAGAGGATTTAAATTAGTAAAGGGTGGTGCTAGGCCGCGGGTTATGAGTGAAAGCATTTCTTCCATTGAGCAATGAGGTTTCGAACCCCTTTAAGTATTGGAGAGGGAAACTAACGAGGAGGAAACTATTCTGGTTGGGGACTCGTTAGTTAGACACATAGACTTGGAGTTCGCTAAACGTCACCCAACCAAGAGGAGGAGAGTTTGTTTACCGGGGCAAAGATAGATGGAGTTGGAGAGGAGGTAGATAGGCTGGAGGTTACCTCCCGTCGCTCTTTATTGGTGACGATGGTCGGGAGCAATAACTCGTATGCTGTACGACCGATATAAGAGTACCTAATCTTTTAGAAAAGTACAGAAAGCTGATTAGGCCATTGAGGTCTAGGTCTGATAGGTTCCTGGTGTTGGGCATTCTTCTTAAGCAAGGTTTACGACTTACCCATCCATCAAAAATAATATTTTTAACTACTAAACTTGGAGTTGTGTGCAAAGGAAAATGTACCCTTCGTAAACTTATGCACCGAATTTAGTAACTCTAACCTGTTTATTAGAGATGACGTTCACTTGAATGACGTGGGAAATGCAAGGTTAGGTAGGCCTATAGAAGGGAAAGTACGTAAGCTGTATAGGTACCGGCCCTCTTTAAATGTGGCGGGTCCAAGAGACGCCGGTACGAAGTGAAAAATAGATTGAACGTGTTTTATTGTAATGCGCGTAGTATTAGAAATAAATTAAATGAATTTAAGGCTCTGATTTTCGTCGACAATTACGATATGGTAGCGGTAACTGAATCATGGTTGAACGCAGACTCGTGACTTTGTGGGGGAGCTTCACATTCCGGGATTTAAGCTTTTTCATTGCGATAGGTTTTGGTGGCGGCGTTTTGCGCTATATCTGCGATAATCTTAGAGCAATCGAGGTAAAGATAGATTTTCCTGCTGTTATTAATGCACTTTGCGTAGAAGTTAAGGCTCGTAAAATTAGTTTTAACTTTGTTGTCGTTTATAGACCGCTAGTCCAGCCCGTTGACGTCGATATTAGTTACTATAGGTTACTTGGTAACTTTGTGAATTCTCGGGATAGCATAATTGTCGGTGATTTTAATTGTCCTAAAGTAAATTATGAGTTCCTAACTGGCAACGAGGAGGGTTTGAGACTGATTGATTTTTCAGACAATAACTTTTTACGGCAGATGGTTACCAAACCAATGCGCGGCTTCAATATTTTGGACTTTGTTATTACGAATGGCGAGAACATAGTTGCGGATTTGGAGGTGGGCGAGAGCTTGGGATGTAGTGATCATAATACTATTACGTTTGAATTAAAGATAGAGAACAATAGGGATAGTAACGAGATAGAAGTCCCCGATTTCAGAAGGGCTAATTTTGAAGCCTTCGCTGATACATTAAGATTAGCAGACTGGGATAGTGTATTTCTCGGCAACGACGTTAACGTTCACTGGGCAGTGTTTAAAGATTGTTTTCAGAATATTGAAAGGGAGTTTATTTTGAGGAGATTTAAGCACGTTAGAAATGATGGAGGCCTAAATGTTGGACGAAGGAAATAGGGGAGATTATCAGCGAGTTTAATAGAGCGTATGGGCTAGGCGTAGCTTCGAGATGCGCGTCGCTGCGGACAGTAAGCATAATCCAAAAACGATGTCTCTCAGGGTTCAGTGTTTGGTCCATTGCCATTCGTGATTTACATTAATGACATAGATATAGGTTTGATTAGCAATGTCTCTAAATTCGCTGACGACACAAAATTCGGTGGCAAGGCCCTTACCGACGACGATAGAAATAAGCTTCAAAATGACTTCAATAGGATTATTGAGTGGTCCGTTAAATGGCAGATGCAATTTAACGTAGACAAATGTAAGGTAATACATATAGGTTCTCTCAATAACTAATTCGCATAGAGCGTAGAGGATGGAGTAGATTTAGGAGTTCGTATAACAAGAACTTAAAAGTTAAGAAGCATTGCCTAGACCGCGGTTCTAAACCTTCTTCTTCCTCTGTACCCCTTGAACTCTTTCAAGGGATTTTCTGGATTTTCGAGAGGCATAGAGGATTTTTACTTTCTTTACGACCGTGTGACTTGTGGCCGTTTGTTAATCGTAAATAAAATTAAAAGGGTTATATTTTCAGGACCCCTTCGCGTAACCCATAAGATTCCCTCACGTACCACTGGTTCAGAACCACTGGCCTCGTCTTGCGCGAAAGCCAGTAGAATGTTAGGCTTCACTGCGCATAATTTTGAATTTAAATCTAAGAGTATTATATTGCCGTTGTACAAGTCTTTAGATAGGGTCCCACCTTGAATACACCGTACAATTTTGGTGTCCGTATCTGCGTGAAGACATCGACAGGTTAGGAAGGGTGTAGCGTCGCGCTCGAAAATGATTCCATCACTCCGTAATAAATCTTACGAAGATAGGCTAATAGAATTAGACTTACATTCTCTCGAGACTATGAGATTTGAGGGGGCAGATTATAAGGTATTTAAGATCATTAACAAATTCGATAATGTAAATTTAAAAAAATTTCCACTTTCTATAATTATAATATCCGAAATAACAGCTTTAAATCACATGGTAGGCGCTTTGTCACCAATATCGACAAAAACTCTTTTATGTTCAAAGTACTGTAATTGAAATTGGAATAACCTTCCCGCGTCCTTATTACGGACTACCCTTAGAGTGGATTTTAGGGTCTCTGTTAGTCCTTGTTTCTGTAGATCTCTAGATCATCATCCCCTAAATATATGAATCAGATAAAGACATAATTGAAAGGAACATTCGAGCATGTGCATTCATATGCAGTACTTTATACGTTCCCAAACTCTTATTCAAATTATTTACAAAGTGGAACATATCTTGTTAAAATACTTTTTCCCCCTTAACCAGTATTTGTTAGTTTTTGATAACCCCTCTTAACTATTTTGTTTACGCTGTGCAGATACTGTATATATATATATATATATATATATATATATATATATATATATATATATATATATATTCTGATTCTTGCCTTCTTCCTTCATTCCCTGATGAGGTGTATAGCTAAATCAGGAAAGACCTTGGAATTGCTTTTCCTTTTTGCTTGTGGGTATGCTTCATATATAATTGAGGGGTCCCGCGTCTTACGGTACCTAAGCGCCAAAATTAAAATTCGCTAGAAATCGCCTCCAAAGTTCAGCAATATTCTCGCAATAGTATCTCTGTGATTAATTGAGCTAGAACGTTCATTTTTGGCTAAATTAGAGTTCTAAGTATGCTAATGAAGATGTTGATGAGTTTTTGGAATAGATTTTCATATTTTATATTTTATATATATTTTTTTAAGTTTTTTATTTTCTTATTATGCCGAACTTTGGGTGAACTTTTGGCTGGCGATAGAGGTGAAAAAAGTAGTTCGCTTTATAAGGTTTCCAACCATACTTCTAGTGTCGTAAGGTCATTATAACCCAAACCACGCGATAGAGGAAGGGTGAAAATAGTGATATCCATCAAAAACACGTTTTCGCTGTGGTGGCGCTTAGGTATCTTAAGACGCGCGACCCCTCATATAACCTTGGTTAACTTTGGTTTCAGGACCTGAAAACAACGAAAAGTTTATATAAATATGCCCGAAATCGCTTTGTTTCCGAGCTACAGCCCGTTTTGTGTTCCAGCAATTCTTCCCGCAAACTGTTTACAAACACTTCTTGCCGACAATGTTTGTGAGTGTGTACGAGACTTATTTCATGTATGGCCTTGCCGAGTGTAATGTTTCGTACACTCTATGACTTGTTTCAATATCGTTGAGTGTAGAGCCATCAGTCAGTCAGAGGTGCATCGCGGTGCTTCACTGTTCATATTCGTAACTTCTTACAGTGAATAAGTGCAGTCCTGTGGAAAAAACCTTAAAAGTTTTTGTGCTATTCAGTGATAGTGTGTATTTGAAGTGAGAATGGAGGCTTATTCAAACAGAGAAATGGCAGGCATGCATCTCATGTATGGATTTGCCGAGAGTAATGCGGCCGCAGCAAGACGTCTGTATGCGGAAAGGTTTCCGAATCACCTTCTGCCAGATAAGAAGACCTTTCAGAGAATAGACGAGCGTCTTGGTGATACAGAATCATTCAACAAGCGAGTTTCAGATGGTGGTAGACCAATCAGCGCCAGAACTGTTGAGTTGGAGGAGCGGGTCCTGAATCGCGTTGAAGAACATCCAGGTGTCAGCACTCGAAGGATAACAGCAGCAGAGGGTGTAAGATACACAACTGTGTGGAGAATTTTAAGGGAACAACAGCGTTACCTATGTCACATTCAGAGAGTGCATGGCCTTACTGAAACTGATTTCCCACCACGAGAGGCTTTTTGTACTTGGTTCCTTCAACAGTGTGCTCGCGATCCTCTTTTTTTATCTTCCGTGTTGTTTTCTGATGAGGCTACCTTCACGAGAAATGGCGTGATTAATTTTCACAACACTCATCACTGGGCCGAAGAGAATCCGCATGCTATCATCCAGTCAAGGCGCCAAAAACAATTTAGTATCAATGTATGGGCAGGACTTATTGCCAACAACTTAATCGGTCCTTTTGTTTTTCCTGGAAGATTATCAGGGGAATCCTATTCCAATTTTTGAAGGAATGATTTAAGCGATTTACTAGATGAAGTTCCGCTTGGTGTCCGACGTTGTATGTGGTTTATGCATGACGGCGCTCCGCCTCATTTTAGTCGAGTAGCCAGAGACTATTTGGATAACCATTTCCCTGATAAATGGATAGGCCGTGGAGGACCCATTGCGTGGCCTGCTCGCTCCCCGGACCTGAATCCACTCGATTTTTACCTGTGGGGGTTATCTGAAATCCATCGTTTATGTGACACCCATTGACAACGTTGAAATGCTTCGCCAACGTGTAGAACAAGGATGCCAGAAAATCCGAGCAATACTGGAATATTTAAACACGTCAGGCAGTCTATGACGAGGCGTGTTCAGGCGTGTATTGAAGTGCAAGGCGGTCATTTTGAGCACTTCCTTTAAAGGTAAGGCAGATACTTGCTGGAACACATAACGGGCTGTAACTCGGAAACAAAGCGATTTCGGGCATGTGTTTATATAAACTTTTTTCATTGTATTCAGGTCCTGAATCCATCCTGAAAGTGCGTCTCACATGTTATAAAGCACTCTCTCTCTCTCTCTCTCTCTCTCTCTCTCTCTCTCTCTCTCTCTCTCTCTCTCTCTCTCTCTCTCTCTCTCTCTCTCTCTCTCTGTTGGGTTATATCAGGAGGCAATTTCAGTTTCGCAACAAGGAGATTGTGCTCTCGCTGTACAATTCCCTGGTTCGGCCGCACCTGGAATATGCTGTATAGTTCTGGTCGCCCACCCTCAGGAAAGATATTGAGAGGCTGGAGCGAGTGCAGGCGAGGGCCACAAAGTTAATCCCTTCCGTTAGGCATATGGGCTACAATCGACGGTTACATGCCCTGAACTTGTTTTCGCTGGAAACTCGGAGGCTGCGCGGTCAACTGATCGAGGTTTTCAAGCTCTTACGCGGGTTCAACGATGTCGATTTTAGAAGCATGTTTAGTTTAAATGATAACCCAACTCACAACAATGGTTGGAAGTTGGATTTGAAACGGTTTAGGAGTAGTGTGTGTGGGAATTACTTTACGTATAAGATCTGTGACACGTGGAAAAGGTTACCTTCAGAAGTTGTGAACAGTTCCTCTGTGGATCATTTTAAGAAAAGGTTAGACCAAATTTTGCACACTATTTGAGGGTGTAAAAAAATTTCCGTGGCACCCGTTGCCATTGGTACATCCTCGTATGGGCCGCAAGGCCTTTTGAGGTACTTCTTTTCCTTGTAACTCCTTGTAACTCTATATATACATATATATATACAAACTACATATATATACACTATATATATATATATATATATATATATATATATATATATATGTGTGTGTGTGTGTGTGTGTGAGAAAGAGTTTGTGCAATATGAACAAAGTAGGGGAAATTTAATTTTCCCAGAACCATAATGTAGCCTGAATGCTATATTTAGCTTTAAAAGGCCGTAAATGTACTATATAAAATCGCTTTGAATCGTTAAAAGGATCCCGTTATTGGCCTTGTAGACTATTCCTTTTAAAGAACATTTATGAATGCACTCCAAACAAGCAAAGCTTTAACGATGATTCTTCTATGAAAAGACTGAAAAGAAAGAGTCCGCTTTCATCTCCTGGTCCAATTCTGGAACTTATTTTCCACGGAACACGATGCCTGCCTTAGAATCTGTGAGTATTTTGAGAGACCGTTAATTACAATCTTAGAAATTCATCAATTCAATTAAATCAGCGTCTCGAATCGGCATTAGAAATCAAATCAAATTTTAATTACTACGTCCAGTGTGACATTATTAGATTTGTATTGGCCGTATAAGAATCGTTGAAAAGATGCTACTATTTTTACAGATATATACAACGTACATATTACAATTTTCATGTATATATACAGTAGGGTTGTTCTTATTTTGAGATTTTTTAATTGTTATGACTGCGCCCCCGGATATTGTGCGAATAGCTATAAAAACAAATCATGTGAAGTTTGAGAGCAATCGGATAATTTTTAAAACCTCCCCTGGGCATTTTTGTATTCTCGCCCCTGTTAACTCAGTGAACTTTTGGGTTGCTTCTTCGATTGCTCCGCCTCCTAATGCGTTCGGTTTTAGTAAATAATATCACGCAGTAACTCAGTTATTGCCATCCTAGCGTCGGAGTCGGTTGTGCAGATATTTTAGTTTCGTCTTGCCTTATAGGCCTAGAAGCCAAGCCTCCAAGGTATTGATTTCTCAAATAAATTGTGGTAAATTAAGCTCGTAGATGACAATGTTAGCTTGCTAGCGAGGGAATCATATTTTAATTTTATATCACTTCATTTTAATTCATCATTTCAACCTATATCATTAATTTATATTAATCGTTATATGTCATGTTATAAGGTGTCTATTTTTCTATTTTTCGAATAAGTTTTAACATTTTTCCCTTCACAGACTTGAAATCATGTCGACTGCAACTGTTAAGCGTACAACGAGGTGTTTCTGGTAGGACACCCATCTGAATCCCTGACCGGCTCAAAGCTGCCGTCGAAAGGAGACGTCCTGCGCCGCTTCTTCCATGTACACATCATCGGCAAACAGACAATACGAAAGGCGGCTGATATCGTCATCAACGAAGTCCGCGAGTTTTGGGAAATCGCCCGTTCCCGACCTCCGTTCATCATCGTTGCGCCCAGAAGCTCATCAAGTTGCACGAGGAGTGGAAGAACCTGATGCGCAAGAAAACGCAGGAGACCACGCGGTTCCCCGTGAACAAGCGGAACGCCTGGACGCGCGGTCTCAACAATCTATTCAACATCACCCACGGGAACGCGCTGAAGATGCTCGTCATTCAGGAGGACAAGGCGTTTCTCCTGGCCCAGTACGAGTACGGACGGCGTGGGGCGTTGCTCGGCGTCGACCGCCTCCTCGCCGAGCGTGAGGCGCGACAGGCGCATCGCATCGCAGAGGATCGGGCGCGCCAGGAGAAGGAGGCGAAACGGAAGCGCGCTGAGGTGGAAGTGACCAAACTCAAACTGGACTCCAGCTCCAGCGAGGGCAGCCCACAGCGCCCTCGACAAAGCAACGACGCCCACGCCCAGCCGTCGACATCCAGCGCCGCCAGCCCGGCGCCGTACCTTGCACTGACAAAGGACGAGGACCAGCGTCAGTTCCTCCTCCAGGTCGTCGAGGCGCACCGCCAGCACGACCCTGACACCCGCACCACCGTGACTTCTGCAAACTAGGCAACAATGAGTTGGAGATGGGCGCCCATGAGACCTCCCCATTGACGGGCTAATACTCGAGTAGAGGGGGACCCAGTACGGGGCTCCAATAAACCTTAGCCCCCCCGCCCATGGCCTAAACCATTAGAGGTACAGTAAAACTAAACATACCTTACAAAAGAGAATTTAATCCTGCATTTAATGAGAAACAAGTAAAACTTGGTGTTCCCACCATTGGCTTCCAAGACAGACTGAATTCGCTTTCGGCAGCTTGCCAAAAGTGACGTGAATAGATCTTGATCGTTACGCAAATTTGCTAAAACAGTTTCAATGTGTTGCGTCATTGTATCCTTCGAAAATCGATTTGCTGCAGGTTCTTGAAACAAGAGACATTCAACCTTGTCCTTTATAACTGATCCAATGTGTTCACAGACGTTCAGATCAGGAGAATTTCCTGGCCATTCTTCATTTCCAAAGAAATCGATCTCATGGTTCCGCAACAACTGTTGAGTGGATAATGCCTTAAAGCAGGGGGCCTTATCGTGCAGAAGTGTGACCTGATCGACATCCATAACATTGTTTGGGTTTCTTAGAAAAGGAATGAAATGCTGGGATAGAATAATATAAAAAAAATACTGTCCATCCCAACTCTGACCATTTGGCTTCAGCACCCACATGAGCTTCTTTGCAGTGAACAAAACAAACACACTAACACAGTCTGGACTTTTTAATAATTCGCGATAATGTTCATTGTCATCGATTTCATCTGGTGGTGTGGCCCACATTCGATCATTTTGGTAGTTAAGCCGACGTGTTACGTAAACAAAAAATTCATCGGAGACAGCTAAATGCATGAAATCATCCACATCCCAATGATAATGGGCAAACCACATTTGTCATCGATGTTAAGTTGAGTTTTTCTTGGCTTTGAAAGTTCATGCCAAGGGTTTAAACCTTGCCTATGACGGTACAGTCGAATGATCTCACCACTAACGATCTTTCCTCTGAACACTTCGATCTCTCTAGAAAGTTTAGCGCAGCTGTTTTTCCGCTTACGCGTACCGCTTTCAATGATGTCCTTTGTTTCCTGAGAAAGTGACAAATTTGGGCGCCCAGATTTGGTTGTATCCATTTCACATTCATCCAAAGTTTTATTCCAATTTCTTTTGACGAAGTCCTCACTTCTTCGCAAGTTTTTGGCAACCCATGAACGTGTTATAAAGGTGGCTCCAGCATCACGAGCTTCCCGAAATGTTATTGCTCGTATACGATCTATCACACGTTGCCTCTCTGAATCACCAATTAATTGAGAAGCCATTATATTATCACTTTATCAGCTAGAGTAATTTTAATACCTGCAATAAATAAAGAATTTTATATATTTTTATAATCACTAAAAACTATTTCGATATAAGTAAACATGTAAGCTGCAAATGGGGGGGGCTAAGGTTTATTGGAACCCCTTATACAATTCAACTACAAAGTACTGACATGTCCGAAGATATCAGTTCCATCGAACGGCATTCCACAACGACAATTTTCAAAAAAACGTACAACACTATCCTATGATTCACCCGGGGGAGAATACAGAAGTACCGGGGGAAGTAGTAAAAATTATGCGATCGCTCTCAAACTTTATAGGATTAGTTTTTATAGCTATTCGCACAATATCCCAGGGTGCATTCATAAAAATCGCAAAATTTTAACTTTTCTCAAATTATTGATAAACTTCTACATGTCGTCCATCCTTCACTATGATCAATCGTATGCGAGTTCAAATTCTCGAAAAGCTTTCTCCATCACACTGTAGGGGTGGATGTCACTACATCAACAATACGATGCTTAAGTTCTTTAATGTCTCTTGGTTTTCTAGTGTAGAATTTACTTTTCAGAAAACTCCATAGATAAAAATCCAAAGGTGTTAAGTCGGGTGAACGGGCCGGCCATTTCATAGGTCTTCCACGACCAATCCATCATCCAGAGAAATTTTCATTTAAAAACACTTTAACATTGCGAGCAAAGTGAGGGGGTGATCCATCCTGTTGAAAGAACGCTCTTTGTAGCAGACCAGGATTTTCCTGCAATTGTGGAATAAAGTACTCTCACAACATGTTAAGGTACGAAATGCCGGTGACAGTGCGTTCATCAAAAATTAGTCTATAAATGCGGAAATTTGGCAGGCCACACCATACGTTAAATTTAGGTGAATCCCTTTCACGTTCATACAGCTCATGAGGATTTTCCTCTCCCCAAATCCTACAATTGTGCCGATTAACATTGCCCAATATGTGAAATGTAGCCTTGTCATTATTCTAGAAAATAGGGTTTATTTGAAAAGAAAAGAAAGTAACAATCAATATTCACAACCATCTAAAACTTATACGTCTAACCCTTGTATTCATGTAAGAACCATTTCATTATCTCAATTACCAAAAAAGTTATTTGACTTTCTTTTTGCTATATTCATTTTGGGACACCCTGTATATATATATATATGTATATGAAAATTATTTCACGAAGGTAACACGTGAGGATGTCATTAGACGAAAGCGCTTGAGCACCATTTTGTGTTTCCTTTCCTTCGTGGTTTTATTCATCATATGTATATATATATATATATATATATATATATATATATATATATATATATATATAATGATGCAAACCCACAAGGGAAGAGGAAAAATGATCCCAAGGCCTTTCGTGTATTCAGCAGTACACCTCGTTAATTCATCCCATGTATTATGTACAGTATGTATCTTTCATATACTGTTCCTGTTTTCGAGAAGACTACATTTTTCGAGGTTAAGTGGGTGAGGTCACATTGTCAAAGACAAAAAAAACTTAATGAAATAAAAAAACTCGTACAAACAACTACAAACTATCATCTACCCTCTCTTCTCCCTTCTCCTCAGTGGGGGAGGATGTGTGTGTTTGGGGGGAAACAAAAAAGGATCGAGAGATGGGTTTTTTGTTTATCTTTTCTGAAATCGGTGTCTGTGTTACTCGCAAATGTCTGTTTGTCTTCTTTGCCGATATTTATGTTAGATCCTTAAGGAACTGACACATTTTGCCGTCATTTTCTAACTTTTGCTAGTTTTTCTATCTAACCTGGCATTAGTCTTTCCTAGAGTTATGTATTATTCTGTAGGAGCTTATATAAGTTTGTGTGATAAACTCTTTTACTGCTTGTTATACGTTTTGTTGTTTTGGTTGCTGTTATCTCAAATTAAACAAATAGTTTAGGATAAGAATGCAAATACGTTATAAATATCTTTCCACTTTGTTTGCTATCCTAGTAAAGCCAAAGGACTAAAGGGCAAGTATGATAAAATGCAAATATATGTTTACTTATATATATATATATATATATATATGAAACAAAAGTGCCCCGACCAGGATTTGAACCCAAAACTTTTTGAATAACAATCGCGATGTTTAGAAATACTGTATACGACAAGTTGCATAAACTTTTATTCCTTGGTAGTTTGATGGTAGCGCTGGGGATTCGAACTCAGGAGGTCACGGATTCGAATCCTGATGGGGGTAATTTGTTTCATATATATATATATATATATATAGATATATATATATATATATGGGATAAATACACAATATTTTTCGTTTTTCGCTTTTATTTGTTGATTTTATCCGATTTACGAAATATATTTCCTTTTAAATTCTTTTTAATGCTTTTCTTGTCTAATTTTTCCTTTCCTTGCAAATTATTTGTCGCTTTCGATCAATTTAAAGTCACCCCTCTTCCTCTTGCGTGTCTCAAGTTTATTTTATCATCACACTTTTTTGCGATTTTGTTCTTTCTTCTTTTTTTGTTTTCAGCTATATATATATATATAGTGTGTGTGTAAAAATGAACAATGAATAATTCTTATATTCATATACTCTTATATTTTTTCATTCATTTTTGCATATAAAGTCCAAACTCGCGTAACGCTTTCTGTATATGAAACGCAAGTTCGGATAAAAAATTTTATTTTCTTTCTATTTTATTTTTGCTGAATAATTGATGAATTTTTTCTTTTTAAATTACTTAATTTCTTTTAGATTTAGCTTAATAATGTAATTGTGTTAAATTCTGTAGGGTTAATTTCCTTTATACATCCTCTCTTCGTTGTAAAAGATGAATTCATGTCTTGCTTAACACTTAAATTTTAAGCATTTAATTTTCGCTCATATGCATGTTTAATTTTAATCCAAAATAAAATTTATATTTCAATTTCCATTTTTAGTTAATTCGGCAGATCATGATAACATAAGATGTCAATATGCGGTTTAAAAAAAAATATGGCTTCATCTTCAAATATCTTGCTTATCTGTCTAGACATTGCTACAGCTAAAATATTTAGTTTATCTTCAAATATTTTGCAAAATAATTCACCCTACTGAGAATAAAAAACAAAATAGGTCAGCATTAAATAATAATGTCAGCAAAATTTATGTATATAAACATGTAGAATTTCTCCAGTAACTATTCTGATTGTATCTGATCTGACTTAGAGGCTGAGCATTACCTGTAACATTTTAGCAGTAAACTACAGTAAGAGAATATCTTTGTCTTCTCCTTCGAGCCTTGTTTTCTTCAGAGAACTTAGTCTTAAAATATAGAGAAATAATTTCCCGATACGCTACAAGAAGAATCGGGGAACCTTTAGAGAATTTAGTAAGCCTTACAGAATCCTCCAATCTCCTACAAGAAGAAATCGATGAGTAGTACAAGAGAAACTACTGCGATTCCCTACACTACGGTACCAGCTACTCCAAGGTAACAAATCCGTTGCTTCCACCTAACCAGAACCCCCGTGAACCTCGAACCGTCCAAGGCCATATATATATATATATATATATATATATATATATATATATATATATATAATGTCAGCAAAATTTATGTATATAAACATGTAGAATATATATATATATATATATATATATATATATGTCAGTGGTTTAAAGTATCTGCCAGGGTCTCCGCTATGTTTGTGGAAACCAAAAGCGAGATCTCATGTAGGGGGACCCTTTCTCTGAGCGGACCAATTAAACACAGCCATCAATTTGGAATAACAAAATATATTTTGTGACAAAAACTTAACACAACGTAATCGGTAGCAACACTAAATAATCAATAATACTGCTAAATTTTCCCACTCTTCTACTTTTTCTACATTCTACTACATTTCTTCATCGGCACTTCTGTTTAACATTTTTTCAAGTTTTTCTAAAAGTAGACTTGTCAATAATGGTGGTAATAGCCAGATTTAACGGCCTATCATGAGACACTGCAGAATGTAAATAATTTTTTATTTTGAGTATCAGGTTTCTGCTGAAGCAATGGTAACCTGCATTGTCAGTAGTATTCTTAGAGCCACGACTACTTTAGGATAAGTATCGGTAAGGGAATTTTCAGTTATATAGCTCAGGTTCCAAGTGGAGAGCGTCTCTAGGGCACCGAATAGCGCAAAAATTTTATTCCTCAAGGATCTCAGTAGGGTAAATATCACTGGAAAAGAAATCAGAAAGCAGGATAAACAAGTCATTAAAGTTCTTCCTAAGATCTCTGTCACTGATGGATTTAGCCGCTGAGACGTCATATAAGAAGCTGAAAGGTTGCAAAATTCTCTTCATTCGTTCGAATCTTTCTTCAAGTACGGTTGTACAAACCAAGTGCAAGTCTTGATTTGGATCTGTAATTGTTTCATTTATGGTCTTATATAAAAAATGCCACTTTTTGCACTGCACATGACTGTCACCAAGCGTAGGTTCTGCGTCTACTGCAAGCGCCAGGCTTTCGGCGGGCTCAGTGGCATCCAACTGCATGTCGTTAGACTGTGAAATCTTGCTGACATAGTTAATTTGTACTAGGATATCGTATCAAATAACAAGGCATACAAGAAACTGAAATATACCTACTTCCTTAACAAGAACCATAGCTACGGTATAGCATTTTGCATCTTTTCCCTTGGCGGTATTAGCAACACTTGATACAACAACTTTGATATTCTGCAGCTGATAGCGTACAACATTAACGGCTTCAATTTTGCCTTCCGGCCTTGTTTCGGATAATCCTTTCGCTGAAATTTCAGTGTTGCTTCAGAATGTCCCACCTTTGTGTGGAAACTGCAAACCGTGTATATAGCCTCTACGCATCTCAAACGACATAGTTCAAGCTGTGGGAATGGCAAGGAATATAAAAAGCCCTTGCATTTATCTGTAGAATCCGAGCTTCAACGACGGAAATTTTCTTTCATGTTGTTGTCATTGTCGTATCCCTAGCCTCTGCAGTCGGACATTGGCAAACCGAAGCCCTGCAATATTGCTCCGGTGGCATCCTTCACTACAGCGAACGAGAGAAATTGCTCGCACGCTTCAAAGGTAACTTCTTCTTGAGTACTAACAAAATGCAGGGCAAAAAAGTTGCTCTTGGTAGCCGTGTCAAGCATCACCGAGTAGTACTTTGAAGTATCTACCCTAGCAAGTATTTAATTTTTTACTTTATCAGCTAATATTCCAAGAATCTCGTTCTGAATATCAGAACTAAGGTAATGGTCCTGTATCTTCTTGGAAGATATGCACCTGACGTGCTCCTGCATAACCTGTCAAATCAAGCCTTTAACATTACCTGTCCTTCCAAAATTGCCACTGTTGGGCTCATAAAGCTTTTTTGGAGGGTCCTAGAAATGCCAGATTTCTTTGTTAAAAGGTGGACAACAGCAACCGGCCGTTCAAGGATGTTTCGTTATTGCTATTTTTCAACATACTCGTAAATTAGACTCTGCAGCTCATCGTCGAGTGCTTTTCTTTACACTTTTCCATACACCGTGCATGGTACGGAGAGGTTTCAAGTCGAGCTAATGTTTTTTAAATTTCTTGACAAGCAGAAAAACCATCATCTGTGAGCTGTATAGTGAACTTTCAAAAATGTTTGCAACAGAAGCAAAAGAGGGCATCGGCTGATACTGAATATAGAGAGCTACGTTCGCCCAATTTGCTCATCATTTTTCAGCTTCCTGAAATGATTTTCAACAGCGAATCGTCTATTGGCTTCGTTTCCTGGAAAGACAAAATTCTTGACTTGCCTCCGTCCAATCTTAACCATTGTAAAGATAGTCGCGTGGTCCAGTACCTTCGGCCACTTGGATAGGATCGGAAATCACTAATCGTTTCGTGACTTATGTCCATGGAACTGACCTCATGGGTCTCGGCGGGAGTTGGTGAGGCGTAGTCATCATTCTTTGGAATGCTAGCCGGTTTTATCAGAAATTTCTTCAGTAATGCTTTCAGTTTTATTTTTCAAATTCTTCCGCCTCCTTTTCCTTTCTTTTCACCGCTTCGGATTCGTATTGTCTTTGAGCTTTATTTCTGTGCCTAACCTATCACTGCTCATTGTTGCAGTGAAAGCTTGAGAGTTAGTGGCAGTTGACGTCCGGTTTAACTAAGGAGCAAGAAATAAAAGTCACTTCGTTGCGAAGTAAGCTGAAGACAAAAAAATTACAGTAAGTAATCGAAGTTTAACTGGACTGAAGAAAAACACGAAAATTAACACAAAAAACATTCAAAACGATTTTACTACGACTTGAGGGAGGAATTTCTGTGATATGGTTTGCTCCGCGGGCTCTGCGGGCGCCTAATGGAAGCCCTTACATTTGTAATTACAGTTCAAGTCGAAGTAAGATGAAAAGTTTAAAATTTTTCTCACAAAATAATCATTCCTCCCATACATCCATTTCAGAGTACGAGCAGCTCGCTGCATTATTGCCAAGCAAACAGGGGCTCAGTGTACTGACGAGGCCTCAGTACGTAGTTCATCACTACTGAAAACATCAATGCTCCATGTTATCCAAATTCAAAGAATATCCAAATCCGGAATCATTTTCACGCAATTTTCGTCAGTTTGCATTGCAGACACCTTTATTTATTATCAGTCCAGGCGCATTATTCTTCGGGAGGAAGATGCACCATAGTTTTGTTTCCTCCGCAAAGCAACACAAATTTACCTTTATCAATCAGTTACATTCGTACTATCATATATATATATATATATGTATATATATATATATATATATATATATATACATACACTGTATATGATAATAACCACGAATGAAAAAGGAAACACAGAATGGTGCTCAAGCGCTTTCGTCTAATGACATCCTCAGGAACACTGAAATAAATAACAAGTTCGAGACTACTGCATATATAGGTCACAAAAAAAATAAAATAGAAAAATAAAAATTATAGGAGAAGCATACAAATTTATAAGGAAAAGCTACCAGAGTTTTAGCACTTTGGCCCTCTTGTCTAAATCCGTTCTGAATAAATTTAGACAAGAGGGGCAAAGTGCTGAAACTCTGGTAGCTTTTCCTTATAAATTTGTATGCGCCTCCTACAATTTTTATTTTTCTATTTTTTTTGTGACCTATATATAGTCTCGAACTTATTTATTTCAGTGTTCCTGAGGATGTCATTAGACGAAAGCGTTTGAACACCACTTTGTGTTTCCTTTTTTCTTCGTGGTTATTTTCATCATAAATATTATGTACGTGTTACTTTCGTGAAATAATTTTCATATATATATATATATATATATGCAAACAACCACAGGGAAAAGGAAACAAACACGAAATCCGAGCGCTTTCGTGATATATCCTATTTCTCTCTTTTCCCTGAAGATGTGAATATATTACGAAAGCGCTCGGATTTCGTGTTTCTTTTTCCTTTTCCCTGTGGTTGTTTGCTTATTAATAAGATCACGTGTTATTCTGTGATTTTACTGCATATATATATATGCCTGGCTCAGGACGGTACCAGATGAGCCGGGTGTATCTGGCTAATGTGCGGTGGAGAGCACAAGAAAGCAACTCGCTCCTCCACCAAGCCAGGCCTAGAGGCAGGGCCACTAGCTTGACCTTCGTGTGAAGAGAGACGAACGCACGGAACATAAACAAGGTTAACAAGGTATATGATGAACTCGTTTCCAAAAGGTGTTAATTCCATTTTTGGTCAAAGTTGAGTTTATACCACTAAAAAAAAGTTCATACCCATGTGCATCAAGGTGTGTTACCAAGTAGTTTCAAAAGTATTATATCCCTTTTATAACGGAAATAATAATATGGCTTTGTTTCCAAAAGGTGCAAAGTCAAATTCACTTTGTTTCCAAAAGGGTCTAAATCCATAAATCCACCAACAGCGCCCTCCATAAATTACAATGTTAGTATAATTGTATGTACCTACATCTACATTGAGAGATAAATGAGGATGTGTTGTGAACACTATACATGCTGAGTCCAACACATGCATGGCATGGCGTGGTATGAGCTCAACATTGATGTGCGGCTCATCGTCACGATGACATTTTGGCATGATATAATTTGATATGATTGATTGAACTGGTAGAGATATTGAAATAAATAATACTGGTTTTGTACGGCTGTTTTTTTGTGTTGGTTCGGTGTAATCCAGAAGTCTTTTGGACAACCTGTCTTTTGTGTCCCAAAAGGTGCTAAGTCCACCATCAATTACGAACAAAGAATGTATTTAAAATTTACCATTTGTCCTAGATTTTATTGAAATATGCTTTATTGCTTAATGGCAATCACTTCCAGCATTAATGCGAAAAAAACTACTTTAAGGACAGACTATAGTAAAAAAATATTCAACGGTTTAACTTTTCTAAAAAACTAATGATCTCCTGATGTGTCTCAAAACTGGGTAAAAGTGATGTTGTTTTTGTTGAAAGCGTTGTTAAAATGAATGCTGTTTATTAATTATTGCAACAATATATTAGAGAAACATCTACCAAAAATTCGCGAAATGTCGGCAAATCGATATATATTTCAGCAAGATAGTGCCACAAGTCATACTGCTCACCTTACAATTGAATATTTAAACAAAAAAGTTACTGACTATATAAAACCTAACGATTGGCCTGGCAACAGCCCAGATTTGTCTCCTCTTGATTATGCAATATGGGAACTGAAGAAAAGAGTGTATAGGAATACTAATTTTGCTAACATTGATCAATTAAAAGAAAAGATTGTGGAAGAATGGAATTCGCTACCACAAAATTTCATAAACAGGGCAATTACAACGTGGTGGATATTTTGAGTATTTGATGCCATAATATAGACAATAAACAGGAGTATTTATTAACATGTATTATTTATTTTGTATTTCTTTCTACGAAACTGAAATAAAATCTTAAAATCAATAGTTTACTTTTTTCTGGCCAACCCGGTATATACAGTGTACTGTATGTGCCTTGAAACTGCGTTTATTGAGTTTTATTCTCATATATATATATATATATATATATATATATATATATATATATAGAGAGAGAGAGAGAGAGAGAGAGAGAGAGAGAGAGAGAGAGAGAGAGAGGGGGGGGGGGGGGGAGAGAACAGACACCGCAACGTTATCCGATGAAGAACACATTGCAAAGCTCATCAATGGAAGGCCAAACGTGTGTTAGGTTTACATAATACAAAGGGGAAAACAACATCATTCTAAATATTTTGATTCCATAAATCTCTCATTATTTATTCACTTTTATTATCAAATCAAATATGGAAAAACCTAAGGCTATTTACTTTTGTGAACACGCACACACATTCTGTGTGTGTGTGTGTGTCTCTCTCTCTCTTAATCTACTTCTTATCTCGTTTCCTCTTGTTCATTTCCTGTCTCTCTGTTCCTATAGATTCCTTCCCCCTCCTCTTCCTGTCAATCCGAAAAACAAAGAAAAAAACACTCAAAAACAGGAAACTTGTTCCAACACGATTCGCACCGGACGAAACAAAAGCTATCTTCGTGACTCTCAATAAAGTTGTAAATTTCAGATATATGTTTTTTTAAACACAACAAATGAGAATTTCATATTTATTTTCCTTTTTAAAATCAACAATGATTATTTTTTATTTTTTTAATATTACCTTCGTTAGAATTTTAATTAAAAGAAAATCTTGAAGTCAAATAAAACTTCTTTTATGGTTCCCTCAGACTTTATACACCCTCTGATTTGTTTTGAGTTAGGTTACGCTAAGCGAGTTTTTTTTAATTAAAATCCTAACTCGGGTGAAATTCGAAAAAAATAATCATTGTATAGGGTAAAAATAAAAAAGCTTTTTCTAAACATTTTTAGAGAACCCTCCCCATCGCTACTTGAACACAAGCGAAAGTGATTAAATATTTGAGCCAAAAAAAAAAAAAAAAAAAAAAAAAAAATATATATATATATATATATATATATATATATAATATATATATATATATATATATATATATATATATATATATATATATATATATATAACCTTCTCGACCTTCTGGGTAAAAAATGGTCACGGACCAAAATTTCTACAAATGTTCGACCAAATTAGGTGTGTATATATGTATGTATATGTATATAAAATTTAATTTTATGCTTTATTCCTGGGAATCTTAATTTAATGATAAATAGGAGAACTAAAGCTGTTTTCAGAATTTACTATATTTTCATAATTTACTATATAGACGTTTCGGAATGTCATTCATCATCAGCGCAACTTTAATTTTAAATGATTATTTAAAGTACATACAAAAAGATAGTTGAAAATAATCTAAATTTTTTATATTTTTTATAAAATTAAAATTATTTAGTTATGTGGTGTTACATTTATGAATAAAGGTTCATTTTATGAATGAAAAAATTGAATGGGGAAGTGTAGTCGCTTAGGATAGTGTTTCTTAAACTTCTATACAATAGGGACAGGCCAAAATCAACTATAAAATACCATGGACCGGCAATTGGGAGCCACATCACTCAGGGTCTATACCTCACCACGTCATACATCTCTAATAGCTTTATATGGTAACATTTTAGTAAAAAAAAAAATGTATTGACAGTAACGTGAACAGCATTTTAATGAATTGTTTATTTGTTCATAATAACACGGAAAATAAAAAGACATAGAGTATTGGCGGAATGGTAGCTTTCCTTCCTTGGACCGGCTGTTTAGAAACATTGGTTTAGGGTGTTTATTTTATGTAATATGAGTAATGATTTTAAGATATGTAAATCTGTTAACTGGTTTGTATTAATGGTGTCCATAATTAGGAAATGTGACATGAATAGCATATGAGATTTTAATATGAATGTTTCTAATGGAAGATTTTGATGGTTCATGTAGAGGGAACGATGTTCTTGTTGAAATGCCAAGGTGTTGGTTTACTTTTAGTTTATAGTGGCGGCTTTTCCTACCAATATAATTATATATTACTTTAATTGCATTCACTGCCAAGTGAATTATACAAATCACAATTTCTTACTCTGTCAGTCTGACGCACGTCAAACATACTCCTCAAATTATCTATCTCAACTACTCTTACCCTAGCTTCTCTCATGAGAAGACTAACACACCTTTGTGTAAACATCGGATCAAGTAAAGATAATCCCTCCCAGGTCACACTAGTAAAGCAAATCCCTCCCAAAAATGACCAAGTAAAGATAATCCCTCCCAGAAAGTAAAGTAAAGTGAAGCAGTCTGACATAAGGATAAAAATTAAGAGAATCTTTTTTTAAAAAATGATTTATTTGAAAACAAAATTTATTAAAATTCATTTATTACAATGGATCAAGTAAAGATAAGCACCCCCAACCTTTTTTAGTTAGCTTTATAAGGCTAACTAACGAAAATATCACGACTTAACCTAACCAATCGTTAGGTCATCTGTACGCCCTTGACGATTGGTTAGGTTAGGTCGTGATATTTTCGTTAGTTAGCCTTATAAAGCTAACTAAAAAAGGTTGGGGGTGCTTAACTTTACTTGATCCAAAGACTTTAATTAAAGCGGTATTGCGGTATTGCGGTAAAGCGGTATTACCAACTTTACCAAGTAAAGATGATCCCTCCCAAAAAATGATCAAGTAAAGATAGTCCCTCCTTTTTCTGTTGGGAGGGATTATCTTTACTTGATCCTAAACATTTCTCAACATCCCTGCCCAGTCTTCGCTTTCTCATAATCGCTTTCAACGTACCTAGTCTATTCTTCTTTGATTCACTCTACTATTACAATAACTTTATCCGCAGTCGTACCTCCTTTGTTCAATACACATCCCAAATATTTAAAAGACTTTCACCAGTCCGAGTTTCTCTCTCTCAACAATCAATAACTTGCTCTTATGCACAGTCACTTTCAACAATTTTATCACACACACCGCCTCATAACTCTTAACAACTTCTTGCATATCACACTCGCTCTGAGTAAAAAGCACAACATACAACAGATTCGAGAGGCCCCACCCAACCCTATATCACACACGAAATTCATTCCTCTTTCTAGCAGCCGCACTTTCACCTTTCTTATGACTCCATCCCTAAACAGATTGAACAGCTATGGAGACATCACACCCCCTTGACTGACACCAACACTTTTATCAAACCACTCGCCCAATTCTTTATTGACTCTTACACATGCCCTACTTCATTCATAAAACTCTACCACCAATTCTATATATATTCAAGACCTACCACAGTGTTTCTCTATTCACTATATTATACGCTTTTTTAAGGTTCATAAATGTATGTATACCTTGCACTCCCATTCCTATGCGTTCTCAATCATTTGTCTCGCTACAAACATTTGAGCCACACAGCCTCTTCCTCCTCGAAACTGTCCTTGCTCATCATCATCACTCACCAAGCATTCTGTAATACCACGAACTCCTCCTCTCATTACACTACCACACACCCTCCCAACACACTCAACAGACTTGTACCTCTGTAATTCTTACAGTCACTCCTTTAATTTTGTACGAAGAATCACTAATTGCTTTCTTCCAGTTTTCAGGCACACTCCCATTTGTCTATGCACTCTGATATATGCATCACAATTACTACAACCTTTTCACTCCCCCATATGTATTCATTTACAAATATATGCCATTCACACTTACTGCTATTCCGCTTTTCATTTTGCAAACGGTTTCTTTCACTTCACCCATGGATATACTCTCCGGCATTCTGTCACAAGTTCTCCTCACACCGACAAATAATGCCATACTTACATTTCCACCCATTAAACCATCGAAATATTCCTTCCATCTATTCCGTAGATCCGCATTCTCTGTGACATTCTTCCATTTTCATCCCTTGCTCTCAAACTTACTTTCTTAGTCTCATTTCTGCACTTGGGTACTTTCTTCCAGAAGAACTTTCGATTCTCTACTGTGCATAATTCTCATTCATCCTCCTTTCAAACTCATTATTTACTCTGTTTCTTCTGTCGCACTAGCCTGTTCACACTTCTCTTGCTCTCTTCATACGCCCTCTTTCTTCTTCCTGTTTTTTCTCTATCACAATTGCCTTTCACACACGATATCCATTTCCTCCTTTTATTCTTCACTTCCTCTATTATTTAAGTTCCTGTTGCAAATTCGGCATCCTACCACGCTGTTGCCCTCTTTATTGCACCTTTCTTTGCACCCCTCCCACACATTCCTCGCATTCCGAATCAGCCATTCCTTATACACACTTTACATCTCACTCTTATACACTTGATCTGCATTTTTTATACTCAATTCATCATTCATTCTCTTACTCAAATATACTGTACTCATACGTTACTCTTTCACCATGAACTTTTCCATTTTAATTCTTTCAGGATCCACCTTCTTTCTATTCACTTGCTTCCATTCTTCACAGAACTATCATGTAGTCAGGGAAACTCTCTCGCACCACAAGCTGACAACCACTGTCATTCACTCCTGGTACACTATGCTTCCCCATCACCTCATCCTCCGGACCCATACCAACTTTCCCATTCATGTATCCTATCACAAACATTTTGTAACATTCAGGCACCCTAACGGTAACACTATCAAGCTCTCTCCAGAAGCTTCCTTTTTCATCCTCACATTTAACACCACGTGGCGCATATTCAACCACTACCGCCACTTTCAATCTCGCAAACTTAAATTTCACACACACAATTCGAGAACTAACACAAGAGCACTCTCTCTCATTGATTCATACCATGTATCGTTCATTAATAGCCTCACACCTTTTCTGCTCGTCCTCTCGCTCGCATCCGCTCTCACATGCTTGACACCCCCTCATTCACACTCTCCACTCCGTTTCATCTTTTTTTCACACACCTCAGAGCATCAAACGTTCTTAAACACCTGCATCACTTCCGCCCTCTTTTGCTCTTCATTTATACCCCTTACTTTCCACACACCCACTCGTGTTTGCTTGCAGTTACGTGGGCGACTCGCATCCACATCTGAAACCATCATTGCCCTTATAAGTAGAAAGCTTTAAAAACACACAAAAATCGCTATTTCATTCATTTGTTTCGTTGGTCCGCGGCTCAAGAGTAATGACGTAATTGGTCTGAAGCCGAATATTGGACTTCTCTCAGATGCCTGTAAAAACAAAATTAAGAAGTCTTTGGAGAGAAATGGTTTCCTTATATTAAACAAAAACTTAAATTTAGCGTCCTAAATGTATGTATTACGGTTTTCAATTTTTAAATGAAATTTAAATTTCAGCCCATTCCCTACTTATACACACATATACAGTATATACTGTATATATGGTAACAGCCAGGAAACTTATTTTTCCACAATGTCTGGGTGAGTGTGCCCCAAGGGTCACCTTTAGCCCAAACATTGACATCGTAAGCTACCAACAGAATCCAACCCAGGAGCAACTAGGAGGGAACGAACCAAAGCACGCACCGCTCAGAGTTTACAGCCGTATCCACTGAGTTATTACAGGGCTATTGAAAATTATACACCTGATTTCAAATGAGAATATTTTTTAACGTTACAAATACAGAGTGATTTGTGATACATCAACCAAAAGAAAAACTGTCCAAATTTTGTCTCTCACCTCATAAATGCTCTATGTGACTTCCCCTAGTTACACGAGCAACGTCGACACGATAGTCGAATTCCTCCCATACTCGCTCCAGCATGTCCGTTGTCACTGACTCTACGGCAGTAACAAGCCTTTACACAAACATCCTGTTTCCTCGAACTGCCGATACCACCGACGGATGCTCTGTGTAAGGTATTTGGAGAATATTAGTAGTTATAAAAGAATAAAATAATATGGGAATTGAAGACTAAAAGAAAAAATAATGATAAATAAAAAGAATTAAAGAATAACATAATTAAGAATAAAAGGACCTACAGTAAAAGGGCAAAGTCTACCTTACCTACCTTTAGATACCTTTAGATCAGGGGTTCCCAAGTCCAGGGTCACAACCTACTAGTAGGGTAGCAAGCCTCATCATAAAGAGCTGATAGGGTCGCTAAGTGCATTTGACTGTGAAGTGATCAGCGTCCGACACAAAACCCGTGAACTGTTTTGCGTCAGCATTAAACAATAATTTCTTAAGACATTATTAACTATTTTTCTTTAAAAGTATTCTCTATAAAACTGCTTTCATATTACAGCGTTTATGCTGTTTCCCAAGAATTTCATGTCTATTGTCACTGTAACAAAAAAAATCTAGATTAAGTTACCAAAATATGTGGGATAATCTTAGTCATGCGTGTGTTGAAGAGCATGCAATGCGCGAGTTTCACGCCAAATGCGTGATACGTGACGCTCTGATCTTTTCTACCTCAAAGAAAAGGGTCGGTCTGGATAGATGGTATTCTTAGTAAGAGTCGCATGGAAAAAGGTTTGGTAATCCCTGCTTTAAATGGTTTCGACCGACAGCTCAGGATCGATCTACAGTCGATCCCTCTTCAGCATCCCGCCACATTTGCGGGACTTGATGGAGGAGGGAATTGGTTTCCGCTCTTCTCCTTCCCTCATAGCCACCCACGCATGTCTAATCAGGGACTTTCACAAGAGCCTGTGCAGCTGGGTCTTGAAATTATTTGGGTTGGTGTCCTTTTGACAGAATATTAAAAAGTTTTAAGCCTCGTATTTTGAGGGTATTTTCCATCTTCGTTTTCATGGTCCCTCGTCCCACCGCAGCTAGAACAGTATATAATCTGTCTCTTCTCTCATTCCAGTGTGTTTCTATTTTCATTTGTAAGGTTGGAGACACATCCGTGGAGAATTTTCCATATTATACTGTATATTATTGCGTACCGCTCGCGTCTTCTTTCAAGGGAGTTTAGTTTCAGGGATTGTAGTCGAGACCAGTTGTCTTCAGTTTTCGATTCCTCTATTTTAGATGTTAAAGTCCCTTTGTAATTAATAGATCTTTAATACTGATCTTTTCCGCGTTATATTATATATATATAATATATATATGCAGTATATATATATGGAATACGACGAATGTAAAAAAAATTGACATACGCAGATGCAAATGTGAATGCAGAAAAATTTACATCCGCGGATGCGGTTGCGGTTCCGCATATTCAGCTTTTACATCTGCTGATGCGAATGGCAAAACATTGCGGATGTTCCGCGGATGCATTTGCGGATATATACAACATCTTTTATATATATATATAGATAGTATATTAATAATGTAATATGTAATTTATTAAAGTTAAATATATCATATATACAATATATATATATATATATATAAAATTTATTTACTTTAATAAATTAGTAATATATTCTAAAAAACCCTTTGATTCTGCTATTTGTATAAGTAAATTGAAAAGTAATGGAAACTGTAATTAATTTTCCTTCTATGTAAATAAATGATTAAAGATTCGAGGGGAATTCCCTCAAGAAAAGAAATTTCCCCTCAAAAATTATTCTTTGAAAGAGTTCTGTAAGAGCTATTTGTATGAGGAAGGTGTTTAGAACAATAAATTTAGCAATACACAGAAAAATGCAAAAATTAAAGGTAGCTAATATAACCTTGGTTAACCTTGGTTTTGCTTCCGCCCGAATTGTTCATTTTGACGAAAGTTAAGCTTGTTACTCCACCTTAAACCTACAGTTTACCGTGGAATCCGAACCACGACCCACCAGCAGCCTAGCGTCTTCACCACTAGGATACCCAGGGTACCCATTTATCTACCAACCAATTTCTTCATTGTGTGGAAGGATGAACAGCTGTATTTTGCTGAACACAGCCTGCCGTCACCGGGTCTCAATCCCGGGCCGATGGATTCATTGTCAGCGACGCTAACCATTACACCACCAAGGCACCAGTGAAGACTTCCATATATATATATATTTCTTGATAGGGAAATAAAATATAAGATAATTGATCGTGATGAGTTTGTATGTACTACGTGAAATTGCATGGAATGCAATTTGAGCATGTACTGAATTAATTGGTAAGTCGATTGTATTGTTTGTAATGTATAGTTAAACTATTTTCTCGTTCAACTCTGTATCTATGAGAACAGACTTTTGTTACACCCTGTATGTATATATATTACGAATTTATTCTTGAATAGAATTTTTACTGCCGTATATTGATCGTAATATTTTAAAACCTCCTAAGTCGAAAAACCCAAGTTTTTACAGAAGGAAAACCTGAATAATATCTAATAAATGGAAAGCTGACGAAGGCTTCAAAATAATTGTTACAAAATGAGAGGAACGGAAATGGAGTCTTAAAGTTTTGTACGATTTTGTGACCACTCGAATTGAAATGAATGATAATAAGTGATAAAAAACTAAATTTGAGCCAAGAGTTTGCACTAAGATTTGGAATAATACCGTTCATAGGTTTTCATGAATATGTATTACGTATCCATTAAACTAATGTCAAAAAAAAAAAAATATATATATATATATATATTATATATATATATATATGGATTAATTGGTATTTTCAATCTTTCATCTACTCAACCGGTCAACTCTGGAACAATCTTCTACACTCCATCTTCCCCCCCCTGTCTATGACCTCCAGTCTTTCAAACGCAAAGTGTCCAGGCATCTCGAAACCCTGGACCTTCATTTTGGCTCTCTTCATCTTCTATGGGAGGACACTTTTGCGGCATTCGCCCTTGGCCCCTCCTTCCTGCATAAATACAACAACTTGAAATTTCAGAATAATTTCCATACACAGTTCGTTTCCGCTGAGCTTTAATTACAAGTACAGACCTTCATCGATATTCTCAGACGTCTTTCTTGTAATTTCGATAAAGTGGCCGTGGCCTAACCCTACACCATAGTTTAACTTCTATATCTTGACTTATTCGATGAGCTTCCTACATCTCTCAGCATCTCTTACGGGTACCCTAGTCTCTATTTCAGTCTTTTCATTTAAGGAGACATTAAAACAAACAATACACGTAAATGAATGTCATCGTTAACAAATAATTATTTCTCTCTCTATAAATCGAAGGTAATACATACAGTTTGTTAAAAAGAAAGTCGCTTATTCATTTTTATATGCCAAATTAATGTACAATTCGTGCCAAAGTAATATAAGTTCTTCTATTTTATGACGTACCACATCTATCTTGGATACAGCAAATTATTGCAACCTAATTTAATGTAACATGTCGAGTTACATTAAGTTAGGTTTCAATAATTTGAATTTGATCTCTCGAGATTTCAATCATTCGATCCTTTTCCCACTTCGAGAATTTAGCTATATTTCGAGAATTTGGCTATATATATACGTAGGCTGCTAAAATTGAAGTGAAAAGATAATTTCAGCTTATTTTGAATTTTTCTCTGCTGAGCTGGATTTAGGCGTCATTAATCGCATTTTTCGGATTGTTTAAGGTTTAACCTAAGAATGAAATCTTTTGTTTCTAGAAAGAGATCAAAGTTATAAATTAATTTTTTATTGCGTAACGGGTTAAGTAAAATGTCTTAACAAAATTAATATTCGAAATTGCCTCAAGCTGAAGGTCAAAAAGAGCAGCAGCAGCAGCTAGTGAAGACAGGAAGAAATAAAAGAAAACATTTTTACGTGAAAGTTAATTTTCCTCTGGGGTAGAAATAATTCTGATATTATAACCTCGCCCTTTATGTTTTTATCTGCGTTTATTTCTACAACTGAGCTTGTCTACAAAATAATAATCAAAAGTTCTATCTATTTACAGAAGTCTCTCTCTCTGCCTCTCTCTCTCTGTCTCTCTCTCTCTCTGTCTCTCTGTCTCTCTGTGAAAGAGAGAGATGGGACATGAATGGCGCTAGAGATGGAAAAGATAGATTGGAAAGGAGTTTAACCTTTTTTGAAGATGTAAAGCAATCATATATAATTGGGTCGGATAATAGCTTGTAAAATTGGCAATTCGTAGAATTTATGAAAATAGAAAAAGTTTGTTTAAGTTGTAGACGAAGAAACTTCGTTTACTAAAATTTTTTGATAATAATGAATGAGGACAAGTGTCGCTTTTCAGTCTTTGTCTGCGTAGGTGTTTGAATCTCTCTCTCTCTCTCTCTCTCTCTCTCTCTCTCTCTCTCTCTCTCTCTCTCTCTCTCTCTCTCTCTCTCTCTCTCTCTCTCTCTGTCGGAGTCGGAGTCTCTTGTTTTAAAAATTATTATTAGGCATAAGTAAACGAAACACTAGGTCTAAAGTCCATAGATTTATCCCTACAAAATACTGTATATCAGCTTAACGTGTTAAGTCATCAAACAACGTCAAAAGTGTGTGTGGGGGGGCTACTTTTCCAGGGTCAAGGTATTTTCTTCAACTTTTTTCCGTACCTGACTCTGACAGAGAAGGAGAAGGAGCGGAGGGTGGGATGAGAGCCTTATACTTTTCTATCCAGTTTTCTACTGCTGCGAGAATAGTTGAAAGAAAAATTAACTTGTTTAATAACAAGAAACTCCCAGAGTGGACTGGAAGGTCATTGGGTCTCTGTCTGTCTGTCTGTCTGTCTGTCTGTCTCTCTCTCTCTCTCTCTCCTCTCTTCTCTCTCTCTCTCCTCTCTCTCTCTCTCTCTCTCTCTCTCTGTCGTTAACCCTAAGAAATTTTCTGCCCATGCTAATAGCAGGAAGCCAATTAAAAATTTCATAGGTTCTCCAAAAGATAGAAATGGCATATAAGTATAACTAATACATTAACCGAGTTCTTTTACACTCTGAAAGAAGACTTAACTGAAGTACCAAATCCCCGGATTACGTATAACGGTGACTATCCCTTAGAGATCATAAGATTTACGAGAGAAAACAAAAAGTGCGGATACTTATTGAATTACCCTCGTGTATATATATATATATATATATATATATATATATATATATATATATATATATATATATACACACAAGATGTTTATAAAGTCCCTATCTATTTCAGTGAAAATGTAGCAAAAAGGGTAAAATTCAATAATATAATAGAAAGCATACATTTAATGAATACTTAAGCATATGATTCTACATGAGCACCATCAGTATCTCTACAGAGTTCAAATCTGTCAGCAGCATTGCGGAACACATTTTGGAGCATGAGAGGGGTTATTTTTGTAACTGCTGTTACGATACGAGCACGTAAATGCCCCAGCTTCATTCAGATGGCATTTTAAACACCTTCGTCTTTCAACAAGATGGGCACCTTGTCATTACGCAAACATTGTTCGGGAGTACTTAAATGAACGATTTCCAAATCGGTGGATCGGACGTGGAGGCAACAGGCCCTGGGCGGCTCGATCTCCTGACCTAACAACCTTGGATTTCTTTGCATGGGGTTTATCAAATCAAACGTCTATCAAACGAGGGTTACAGATCTGCAAGATTTACGTGCTCGTATCGTTACAGCAGTTACTAAAATAACTCCTGTCATGCTCCAAAATATATTTCGCAATGCTGCTGACAGATTCGAACTCTGTAGAGATACTGATGGTGCTTAAAATCATATGCTTAAGTATTCATTAAATGTATGCCTATTATGTTGTTATTGAATTTTACCCTTTTTCTACGTTTTCACTGAAATAAATAAGGACTTTATAAACACCCTATATATATATATATATATTATATATATATATATATATATATATATATGAATAGAAACGACATAATATTAAGGAACGTTTCTGCAATTGGAAGGCCTTGGTTCGATTCCCGGGCGGTTCGCCTCATTTTCATTTATTCGTTATTTCTCTTCCGCGTGTGCAGAAACGTTCCTTAATATTATGTCGTTTCTATTCATTTATATACTGCGTGGTCATTGCAGTTAAATGCATATATATATATATATATATATATATATATATATATATATATATATATATATATACACCGTCATCACGGTATAATAGTGCATAAACTGAAATATATGGGAATAACAGGCAAAGTGAGAAAATGAATCTACAACTTCCTCAGAGAACGTCTACAGGTCGTAAAAATTCAAGGTATATCATCATCAGAATCGGAAGTACGCAGCTCAGTACTACAAGGTACAATAGTGGCCCCACTCCTATTCATTATCATGCTAACAGACATAGACAGTGGAGTAAACAGCAACAGTATAGTAACATCCTTTGGAGACAATACTCAGATCAACGGAAAAATCAGCGCTGTAAATGAAGTGGAGGCCTTGCAGAGGGACACGAACAAAATATACAAATGGTCAGAACACAAAAACATGACATTTAACACTGAGAAATTTCAGCTCTTGAGATATGGTAGAAAAGAAGAACTTAAACAGACTGCATATTATGCTCCAGATAGAGAGGAAATTCAGAGAAGCACGAAAGCGATCGATTTGGGGGTAATAATGACAGATAATGCGAAATTCGAAACACAAAATCAGATAGCGACTAACAAAGCAAAAAGAGTCTAATGATTCCCTTGCTAAAAACACTAACTATACCAAACCTTGACCACTTCTCACTCTTGACGTCCCCATATAAAAAGGAAGAAACTAATAGACTAGAAGAAACGCAGAGGCATTTCACAGCAAAGATTGATGGCTACAAAGTACTCCCTCGAAAGAAGAAGAGAGAGGTACACCATAATCTACATATGGAAAATTATCGAAAAACTGGTACCAAACCTCAAACTAAACCTAATTACCATTCAAACAACATTGTAAAATAGGAAAGGCAGAATGTGTTGTGTTCCCAAGTTAAAGGCCCGACAAGGAACCTCCTCAAAACTGGAGGAAAATAGCTTCTTGTCAGGGGTCCAAGACTTTTTAACCAGCTTTCAAATGGACCTCAGAAACGTTACAGGGGTCAAAGTTGAAGTCGTCAAAAGAAGACTAGATGC
>JAJOZX010001129.1:920000-930000 GCA_023014485.1 Bathynomus jamesi | reverse complement strand
TACAGTGCCGAAGGATATAAAATATTTCTTGGTACCTGAAATGGGTCCTTTGAATAAGGAATTTAAGCTTAAATTTACAAAATTGTTAAGGAAATTTTTTTATCATACTGATTTCCGCATCATATTTATTAATAAAACGTCTTTAGGTAGCTTTTTCTCAGCGAAGGATCGAACCCCTGACTCGTTGCGTAGCGGTGTTGTATATTTATTTACCTGCCCTAGGTGTCTCCTTGGGAATTACATTGGCAGCACTGTTCGCTCTCTCAGGGCTAGATTTTATTCGCATATGGGAATAAGTGGCCGAACAGGTAAAATTTTAAAAACTAAAGAAGTTCGAGTATTCGCGAACACAGCATAAAATGTAAAACTGATGTCACTTTAGACAATTTTAAAATTCTTGGTTGTAATACTTGTCCCAACTCACTAAGAATTTTGGAATCGCTTTTCATTAAAACATTGTCCCCTAGTCTGAATGTTGACTCATCTGCCGTCCCCGTCAATTTGCTATGATCCCTCCTCCTTCCCCAATTCCTTATAATCCCCCCTTCCCCAATCGCCCTCGCCATCTCTTGTTTTTCCCGTATTGCCTCTGCTCAAATTAGTTAGCCTCGGAAACTGCAGTGTAAGGTTAGTTAGTTTCATTATTCCAGTGTACTATTGTTAATTTTTCCAGTGTATTAATTTCACATTTACTATATGTATTTAAAAATAGCTTCTTAATTTTATATGTAAATCTGTATAACTTAGAATTTAACCCTCTTTTCTCAGTCTTTTAAAATTTGTCTTTATGAATAGGTTATAGAAATTTCTGTTTTGTTTTTCATTCAATATTGATTTTAATTTCACATTGTTATTAAACAGCCTGAAGATGAGCGTATTGCTCGAAACGTTGCGCATTAAAGAAGACTTTTCATGGCATTTACATTTCTCCTTGTCATTGGATTTCTCCTAAATATTAATTGAAGCTCTGTAGAAGCAACCCACATGATTATATATATATATATATATATATATATGATGAATAAAAACACGAAGGAAAGGAAACACAAATGGTGCTCAAGCGCTTTCGTCTAATGACATCCTCAGGAACACTGAAGTACATAAAAGGGTGACAGCCTATATATAGGTTACAGAAAGAAAAAAAAAAGAAAAAAATAATAATAATATATATATGCAATAAACGGAGAAGTAAAAATAAAAATTAAAAATTAAGGGATTATCAGAGAGGCATACATATTTGTAAGGACAAAAAATATCGATTTTTAGCACAAGATCAAATGAATTATAAAAATACAAATTTATACTGGAAATCTGCCCGGGTTTTAACACTGCCTTTTTGGTTAAGTTTCGATGTATATAAAAATAAAATGAAAATTAGAAGTTAATAAAGTAGCATACAAGTTTACCAAAGATTTAGTGTTCTACCCTTCTTATCTAAATCTGTTTGAAGGAATTCAAAACAACAGGATCGAGTTGAAAAAGACCTTTGCTTAAGTTGAAGTTATTTGAAAGTTGGATAATGGCAGACTCAAGAATATTCTATTAACAATGTTGCTAGAGTGGAAAAAACTGAAGCATTATTCCAATCAATACAGTGGGAATAACTCTGACAAATGGACAAAAAGGGCACTGGACAACTGTCCTGTTCTAAACGGAATATTGATGCTGTTTTATACGTGTATGCAATCCTTTCCCGTCTGACCTATGTAAAAGGAATTACATTGTTTACACCGGAATACATCGATGCCGATTGGAAAAAATCAAACGGTATTGGAAGTGATCTGTGTTATCCATCTGCGTTTATGGAATCTTGTCTCAACAAGGCAAAACGAACTTTCTATCGTGTCAATAATAAACACTCGTACTTTGTCAAAAAATTTTTAGTACTTCCATTTTTCCCCGGGCTTTTTAGGCATTGCTAATGTACTTAAACTTTTGGATATTATGTAGTTTTTCATATAACAATATTGTGAAAATATCATTGTAAAAAATAGCCCTACCAATAATTCAGGCATTATCTATAAAATTGGGTGTAAACAATGTAATTCCTTTTACATAGGTCAGACGGGAAAGGATTGCACACACGTATAAAACAGCATCAATATTCCGTTAGAACAGGACATTTGTCCAGTGCCCTTTTTGTCCATTTTGTCAGAGGTTATCCCACTGTATTGATTGGAATAATGCTTCAGTTTTTATTCCACTCTAGCAACATTGTTAATAGAAATATTCTTGAGTCTGCCATTATCCAGCTTTCAAATAACTTCAACTTAAGAAAAGGTCTTTTTCAACTCGATCCTGTTGTTTTGAATTCCTTCAAAACAGATTTAGATAAGAAGGGTAGAACACTAAATCTTTGGTAAACTTGTATGCTACTTTATTAACTTTTAATTTTAATTTTATTTTTATATACATCGAAACTTAACCAAAAAGGCAGAGTGTTAAAACCCGGGCAGATTTCCAGTATAAATTTGTATTTTTATAATTCATTTGATCTTGTGTTAAAAATTGATATTTTTTGTCCTTACAAATATGTATGCCTCTCTGATAATCCCTTAATTTTTAATTTTTATTTTTACTTCGTTTATTGCATATATTATATATATATATATATTATTATTTTTTTTTTTTTTTTTTTCTGTAACCTATATATAGGCTGTCACCCTTCTATGTACTTCAGTGTTCCTGAGGATGTCATTAGACGAAAGCGCTTGAGCACCATTTTGTGTTTCCTTTCCTTCGTGTTTTATTCATCATAAATATTTTTCACGTGTTACTTTCGTGAAATAATTTTCATATATATATATATATATATATATATATATATATATAATATATACACACTGGATATGTGTTGGTATTAGTGATCAGTCTGTTAATAAAACCGTGAACTAGAAGTTAATAGGATAGAGCAATTCAACAATGCGAACTAAATAAAGGTGTCTCAAAATTCCATACGAAATGATTTTGACTTCTTTATCTTTGCACTTTTACATTTTACTTCCACATTACAACATGGCTTCATCCTCTGACATGCAGGAAAACCAACTCACTCTTTTCCTTTAGTATGTATATGTCCCCACTAGCCACTACTTGCCCGATTAACCATAAAAAAAAGAGTCTTGACGTCATCATGAATGAGAGATTTTAAACTTTACTCTTTTTTTTAACCGGATAACGTCGATTGGTCCCGCTTTTCACCACCTACCTCTTACGTTATGTTATATTATGAAAAAAAAAGATGAGCAGAGACCTTTTGAATCAGATTGCATATATGGTGGCCAAAACCCAATGGAAATAAAACACTTTTTTGAAGGATAGCTCTGAATCTTTGCGGTAACTTTATGAGATATTTAGGGGACTGAGCAAAAAAAAAAAAAAAAAAAAAAAAACCTTTATGTTCTTAGTAAACTAGTAACAGAACTGATCTTTATCTTAAAGCTTTAAACTCGATACTAACAAAAAAAAAAAAAAGATTGAAAAAATCCAAAGGAAAATTTCTGAAGCCGAAAAAATTCTTTCTTTCTTGATATAAAAATTCTAAATTTGTATTTTCTTCAGGAAAAATTCAAAATAATTTTAACCGAGTAAATATATATTACTTCCCCGCTTTCTTGCAAAGTCTCAAATTTCGCTTTCCTTCACGACACTTTCAACTCTACGACGAAATAAGATATACCTTACTACAACGAAATTGTGATATTGTGAAGTCATATAATATATATATATATATACACTGTGTATATATATATATCTATGTCGCTTAAATTATTTTATATACAAGTATAAAATTTGAAATACAGAGCGATGGAGTCTTGTTCAATTGTTGTAGACGTGGATTATACTTTTGTTTTTATGTCTCTTTTCGTCCTAATAATAAAGACAACATCCTAATAACTGAGAAGACAATAGAGTTGAAAGGGATACGGTTCGATACCAGATATTTTACGAGAGATTTTAATCCAAATAACTTTCTTCTCTACGGTAAATTTGGCTCAATTACTGATTTTTATAGTCACGAGATGCAAGTGGAAAATTAATATATTATATATATATATATATATATAATATATATTAAGCACAACGAATCGTTCATTTAGTTTTTTACTTTCACTTCGAAACAAAGATGTAAAAAGGTTTTATATAATAATATATATATATATATATATATATATATATATATATATATATATATATATATATAAATATATATATATATATATAAACTACAATATATAATATAATATAATCTCTTGGGAGCCAAACTTGATCCCATAAATTGTGGACTTCTTAAAAAGTTTTTAAGTTTCATCCTATTGGATATCTGTAAACAGCTTTTTATCATGATTGAGATTTATATATATATAATATATAATATATATATATATTCTATATATATATATATATATTTGGAATAGAAGTACTGACCCGAGAAATCACTTGGAGCAGGCCAAGTTATTGAGAAGCTGTCGGTAACCCGTTTCGATCCATGGAAACGGCGGTTATATTCTCTAGCGTGCGTTGGAAGGGGTCACAGAAAGCAACAAGAGTTGGCATAATCAGGTGAAAATAAACTATTTCTGTTAAGATTAAAGGTATGTAATTGTTTTTGAATGAGGCAGTTTTCCATAATTTTACCTTGGCCAGATCAAATGCAATGAAAGATTAATCAAACTTTACCCATCACAGACACATTTTTCATGTGAAGGCTTTATTATATATATATATATATATAAATGTTCGACATTTTTGTGAAATGCACCTTTTTTTTTAAAAAAAAAAGGCCAAGTTAGTTAACTGAATGTCCGTTAGGTCAACTGTCCGTGCGATTAGGTTAAGTCGTGATATTTTCGTTGTTTAACTAAGGAAATCATGATTTAACCCTTTTGCAAAAAGGCCGTAACATTAATATATATATATTTTGGAATGCCCGTGTTCTTATGTTTTTCGCTCTTTTTATCTAATTTGTTTATGGAATTGTTCAAGAGTACTGTAAACGCCCCCCCCTGCTATAGTTGACTTCGAAATAATTTGACTACGTTATGTATACGGGGCTCCAATAAACCTTAGCCCCCACGCCCATGGCCTAAACCATTAGAGGTACAGTAAAACTAAACATACCTTACAAAAGAGAATTTAATCCTGCATTTAATGAGAAACAATTAAAACTTGGTGTTCTCGCCATTGGCTTCCAAGACAGACTGAATTCGCTTTGAGTAGCTTGCCAAAAGTGACGTGAATAGAGCTTCATCGTTACGCAAATTTGCTAAAACAGTTTCAATGTGTTGCGTCATTGTATCCTTCGAAAATCGATTTGCTGCAGGTTCTTGAAACGAGAGACATTCAACCTTGTCCTTTATAACTGATCCAATGTGTTCACAGACGTTCAAGTCAGGAGAATTTCCTGGCCATTCTTCATTTCCAAAGAAATCGATCTCATGGTTCCGCAACAACTGTTGAGTGGCTAATGCCTTAAAGCAGGGGGCCTTATCGTGCGGAAGTGTGACCTGATCGACATCCATAATATTGTTCGGGTTTCTTAGAAAAGGAATGATATGCTGGGATAGAATAATATCATGAAAATACTGTCCATCCCAACTCTGACCATTTGGCTTCAGCACCCACATGAGCTTCTTTGCAGTGAACAAAACAAACACACCAACACAGTCTGGACTTTTTAATAATTCGCGATAATGTTCATTTTCATCGATTTCATCTGGTGTTGTGGCCCACACTCGATCATTTTGGTAGTTAGGCCGACGTGTTACGTAAACAAAAAATTCATCGGAGACAGCTAAATGCATGAAATCATTCACATCCCAATCTTCAAGATAATGGGCAAACCACATTCTGTCATCGATGTTAAGTTGAGTTTTTCTTGGCTTTGGAAGTTCATGCCAAGGCTTTAAACCTTGCCTATGACGGTACAGTCGAATGATCTCACCACTAACGATCTTTCCTCTCAACACTTCGATCTCTCTAGAAAGTTTAGCAGAGCTGTTTTTCCGCTTACGCGTACCGCTTTCAATGATGTCCTTTGTTTCCTGAGAGAGTGGCAAATTTGGGAGCCCAGATTTGGTTGTATCCATTTCACATTCATCCAAAGTTTTATTCCAATTTCTTTTGACGAAGTCCTCACTTTTTCGCAACTTTTTGGCAACCCATGAACGTGCTATAAAGGTGGCTCCAGCATCACGAGCTTCCCGAAATGTTATTGCTCGTATGCGATCTATCACACGTTGCCTCTCCGAATCACCAATTAATTGAAAAGCATTTATATTATCACTTTATCAGCTAGAGTAATTTTAATACCTGCAATAAATAAAGAATTTTATATATTTTTATAATCACTAAAAAGTATTTCGATATAAGTAAACATGTAAGCTGCAAATGGGGGGGGCTAAGGTTTTTTGTAACCCCTTATGTGTTCGCTGTTTTCTTCCAGATTATCAATATGGAAGATTTACTTTCAAAATTAAATTAACTCATGCCATTCATAAATTTAAGGTAGAAAAAAAAAAAAAAAAAGAGCTACATTCCTTTTCCTGAAAAAAACAAGTGACCCGTATTCAAAGTACTTAGAAAAGCCATTTATTCAAGGGTGAGTACCCGCAAACAGAACCAAGTGTACCCTTTAAATACTTCGTTTTTAGTAGCGGGGGTTGTTAATCCTAAATATTGCTCGAGACAAGCGTAAAATTTGGAGACACCATTTCTAAGCACGATTTTATATTTAAATTTTTTTTCTGAAACCTCTTACCCCCCTGTACACCCCTGAAGGCATACATATATGTATTTTCTGTTTTTCTGCTATATAATCGCTATTTATTGCCAGATGTGCTTTGTAATATGTCCTTTATAGGGTTTTCAGGGTCGCAGAATACGAATACGCATTCGTAATGGAACTTTGAAAAATTATTATGGCGGAACTCCAAGGTGGCGGTCAAAGTCACAAATTTTTGGGCATTTGAAAGTGAAATGTGGATGGAAATACTACAAACTTCCATTATACTATATTTAATTGGGGGTTTGCGACAACACTGAACAGAATTATGCAGTTGACAAGGTATTTATGAGAACTATTACAGTTAAGTCATGAACTTTCAACCCATCTGAAACTACCAAGGACAATAAGGAGAGTGTTAAGTGCACAAAGACCGATTTCAAGATGATTTTCACACATTCTATATTTGTATAAAGATCATAGTATATTACCATACACGCATATTGTTCATTTCAGTAATGTGTCTACTGCATGGTTAAACTCACTGATTGTGACCTGAGCTTTACAGCTGACATTGCTGAGATAAAGCTTCAAATTAGTGGCATACAATGAGAGGGGCAATTTTCTGTAGTCCTTCATTAGACGAAATATATCATTGGTCTTTGGTACAGAAACAGCGGTATCTCGTGCATATCTGACTTCGAGATAAAGACGGTTCAGCTTCTGCGAATCGTCCACATTTGATTCTTCGAGATAATTATCCACTTGCTCACTAGCCATGAATGGCCCTCCTAGTCTTTTTAATTCTTCCAAGTCTCTATTTCTCCTGCGGTCTACAGCGACATTCGCAATCTCTTTAGTCTGTAATCCTTGCTTCTGTAATTGTTCTTGTCGTACGCTCCACTCTCTCATTATTTCCGGAATTTTTGCATTTCCAATTTTCCTATAGTCTTTGAAAGACCCTGTTGGTTGTTTTTGAATCAACGCAAGAGATTTAGCTTTGACCTGCGCTGCCGACGCGCACGCGAGTTGCTTGGCGCCCCTTCTGCCGAGTTCATAGTTGATGAACCCTACACTGCGCTCAGAGTCCAAGTTGTGAATTGGCGCCTTGTCTCAGTTTTTCACAGTCCATTTTTGAGAGAGCATGTTCCGCTGATTCGTCAAATTCTCCGAATCCAAAAATATCTCCCTTTTGTTTCTGAAATCATTCAGCAAGCTTTGGCAATATCATACTCAAAACCTTTGTGACTTCAGTACTTATTTGGAGAGCTGTAGCTTTGACAGCATTGCAAATATCATCGTCATATCGTGTTTGTTGGAATCTTTCAACAGACACAAACTCAAATGCCGGCGTATCCACTTCCAACAGTTTAGCCGGATCAGTAGATATAACTGTTGTAATGCTGGAATTAGCTTTGAATAATTTGTACTGGTCGATATCGTCAGTGAAAGGAACGGCTCCACTAAATGAAGTTCAATGAGAGCTCCAGCCGTGTACACAACTCTCAAGAAGTCCAGATCCAGGAAGCATCGTACGATGCAGGACAATTGGTTCGTCACATGCTCAAATTTTCCGAGAAATGTTCCCACATCGTCAGTGTGATATAAGGTTATGTCACATGTCAACGTCAATCTGTTGAAACGTTCATCTTTTAGACTGACAAATTTGTTTCGCTTCGGCGCGATATGAGCGTCGAAATCGTTGGCTTTGTTCCACGGTTTGTGGTCAAAGTCATGATTTATCAATCTGGTTATACAGTCCAGCGCTTGTTCGGTCACACTCGAGGATGAAGTTGTGGCATTGACGATAAAGCTGGAATATATTTTATCTCGCCCAATGCCATTTTATATTTCGGTCCATTGTTTAGTGATCACTCGATTGAAACATGAGAGTTGGGTGGACATTGCAAAACAAATGATCCGGGGCATGTTCTGATTCTAGCTTTTCGGCCACCATTTGTTCGACAGAGAAAATATGGGATGTCTGATCAGTGATCACAAAGTCTATCCTTTCAAACAGTTCCTTCGAACTAACTCCGCTCGCTGCTTCCAGTATGTTCAACATGGCAACTTTGAAATCCACCAAGTTCTCTCTACTTTCCTTAGCAATCGGAAGTGTCGGGAGAGGGCTGTATTTTCCATTTGCCTTCATTCCCTGCACCGAGAAAGAACCAGCTCCCTGTTTTTTTGAACCATCAACAGAATAGGTAACCACCGACTTTTGATCTGATTGCATGATCTCTTTCGCAATTTCATGCAATGCTAGCGCTTCAGTGCTCGTTCCGTCTTGTCGAATATTGCTAGACTGTGGTAGAGTGTCTAGTGCTACTAAGTCTGGCGATTCGTCATGAAATTTCCATTTCCGATCAAATAGTTTATTGCCAACAATCACTACGGCTCCCGCAGCTTGACTATCTGACATGTGATGAGAACTTTTGAGCTGGTCCATTGCTTCGTAAACCTCGGGTCTTACTTTTCTGACACTTTCTCTTATGTGCTGGTACTTTTGCGGCAACTCATCCTTTTCAATTTTTTTTTGTCTAGGGGACAGTTTACGACGCTTCCGACCCGTAGACGTGGAAGGCTCATCTGATTCTTATGTGCTAATTTGAAGTCACTATGATTCAGATCATCCTCAAATAGTTCACTGAAGCCTTCAGCTGAAGCCATTTCTTTATTCCTCGCTCTTTCCATCTCTGCTTCCTCTCTCATTCGCTCCAAACTCTGCAGATCTCTCTTCCTGCGTTCCATGGTCTTATTCCATTTTGTGTCGACAAAACTTTCGCATAACATTTTTCAATCATGTCTTTGGTCTTCCAGAAAGTCCCATTCTTCTCAAGTCATTTTCACACCATAAAATTTTTCTAAGCGTTTCCTTACTTCATCGTCCGCGCAGAAGTTATCAAAAAGTTCTTTCGCTTTTTCGTTGAAATCTTCGACTTTTTTATAATAGTTGTCATTTCGGCAGTTTTTTCTGGTCTGAACTAATTTGATGAATCTTTCATACAGTTCCAAAATTTTCAGTTTGATGCGTTTAGTGGTCACGGTTATGTTACGTTTTTTTTTGCGAAATCGGTCTTTTTGCAAATTCTCCGGTCAGTTTGCAAAGAAACCAGAACAATAGTAATTTTACAAAATGACCTTAAATGTTTGATCATTTTGCAAAAACACAAAAATCGGTCAATTTTCAAACTCACCAATAATCTTGTCGGTGCATTTGCAAAATCTCTTGTTCTAATACTGTAGAACCTTCTAGCTCCTAACTTAACCTAACCT